>LOJH01017445.1:7908-21274 GCA_001685095.1 Ellobius talpinus
CTCTCTCTCTCTCTCTCTCTCTCTGTCTCTGTCTCTGTCTCTCTCTCTCTCTCTGTCTCTGTCTCTCTCTCCTGTAGCAAATCAATTCAGGACACTACCTCAGCAGTTTAAGGCCTCTGCCTGGGGAGGAGAGGAGCCCCTGAAGACAGATGTGAGAGCTACTTAGGATTCAGACTGGCCCTAGTGAAAGAGAAAGTGGTGATGATTGGAGTCGGGGAGCGGGTTAGCCGTGTCAGAGACTGGGGGAGCAGAGACCGTGAGCCCCTTTTAGCCGTGTCAGAGACTGGGGGAGCAGAGACCATGAGCCCCATTTAGCCGTGTCAAGGGGGAAGGCCTATGAGACATTCAGAGACATCCATCCCACATGTGGGAGAGAGATCCGGGCCAGAGGCTCCAGCCACTCAGTCATACGCTCACTGGTCCTAAGGAATTATGTCTTCTCCCTACTCCAAGAAGGGAGGCGAGGAAACCTGTGCACTTCCACCGGCCTCCATAAGGCTCAGTCTAACTTCTCCTGACTCTCTAGACAGCGAGGGATCCAGTGGTAGAAATGTAAGTGCCTTACTGGTTCCAAGTCTTGGGTTGATTGCTTGATGATTGATTAGATAAATAGTTGTTTGTTAATTAGTGTGAGGAATGGTTGTGTGAGCCAAAGGTGAAGACAGACCTTGGAAGGAGCTCGCTCTTGGGCTGCTCAACATCTCTGAGATGCAAGCAAGCCATAGACTTGCCCGGAAATGTACCGTCAGCTAGAGCCCAGCATGTTGTTGGGCTGGGTTTGCCTTCAGTGGGGCGCTTGGGAAATCATACACTGGAAACAGGCCCACTTGGGTTCCACTCCCGGCACCAGCAAGTGCTAGCTGCTCCCTGTCAGCAAGATGGAAGCAGTGACCCCTATAACCTCTGGGAGTTGTGTGGAGTCCAGGAGGTGAGTAGAAAGTTGGCCATCAGTCAGCTTGATGTAGTCATATATTTACCAACACTGCTCACATGTGCCTGGGAGGCCACCACCTGTTGGCCCAGTGGCCTGACCTAGCCTTTGAATCCTGAAATGGGACCACTGGGGTTCCATGATGTACCCTGAAGGATTTATGAAGACAAAACATCCAGCTTCCCCAGGATTTATCATTTTATAATGCATCATGTGTGTGTGTGTGCGTGTGTGCGTATGTGTGTGTGTGTGTGTGTGTGTGTGTGCATGCACACATAGAGGTCAGAAGAGGGCATCAGGGTTCCTCCATCAATCTCTGCTTACTACTTTAAGGCATGGGCTGTCTCTGAACCTGGGGCTTGAGTTTTCTCAGTGAGGCTGGAAGACAGTGAATCCCAAGAGGATGTTCTTGTCTCTCCCCTCAGAGCTGGGGTTACAGGTGTGTGTGGGACACCTAACTTGTTCCATGGGTGTTAGAATCCAAACTCTGGTCCTTACTATTGTGTATCAATGCTCTTAACCACTGAGCCATTTCCCCAGCCCCTAAGGGTCGTGCATGGGGGCTGCAGACCACCCACGTCTGAGCAGTAGCTTGGAGATCATCTTCCCAGAATCCCCTGGATGCATTTGGTTTTGCGGTTACCAGGGAACTAATTCCTAGGATTGTGATCACTTGGGAGGAAGGGCGCTGAGCAAATCACTAAGTTCACACAGTGAAGAATAGTGCCAGATGGCTCGTGAGGAGAGGCGTGTTCTCACAATTGCCCTACTTTTAACACACTTCCCACATCACTAAGTCTCAGCAGGGTCTCTTCTCTGAGACTACAGCTCTGAGCAATGCAGACCCACCCAGCAATGGCATGTGGTAGGACCGCCCCGGCCACATTCCCAGGCAGAAGCCCCTGCCCATCCAAGCTGTCAGTCTTCTGCCCTGAGGTGTGTTTTCCTTCTGTGCCAGATTTTACCTTTTATTTCTGACTTGTGGCAACTTGTCCTGAGCCCTAGATAAATAGAAAGACCCATCCCTCCTTCAGATGCCTCCCATCCAGGGCAAGCCAGGGCACAGTGTTGGATCTTGAGAACCTTTCACTGATTCTCCAAAGCCCGCGCTCTGAGCATCACACATGTCTTTTAGCTGTTTGACCCCTATAGATGACCATCTCCGTAATGCACAGAAGTGTCCAGGCACCGAATCTCTAAGTGGCTCTTGCTTGTTGTCCAGTGGGAAGAAGCTGCTGAGGGAGGGTCAGGTACACTGATTTTGAAGCGTCCTGTTGCCTGGTAGGAATGCTTCGCCTCCTCAAGCTGGAGAACGCGGGTGACAATGCCCCTGAGGACTGCGGTGCTAAGTTGCCAGTGGCCCCACGGAGCTGAAGTCCCAGTGATTTGTCCCACCTGTGGGTTGGGCCGCAGGGCCCCTGGAGTAGGGTCTGAGAAAGCAGCTGCACATGCCAATCCTCGCCCCCACGCGTTGCCTCGATCACCCACAGTGTGTTCTTTCTCTTTCAGCTTCCCAGCGTAGCATCAGCCTGAAGAAGCAGAGGGGTCGTAGCATCCTCAGCTCCTTCTTCTGCTGCTTCCGAGACTACAATGTGGAGGCCCCCCCACCCAGCAGCCCCAGTGTGCTTCCGCCACTGGTGGAGGAGAATGGTGGGCTTCAGAAGGTCAGTACCTACGGAGAGCTGCCGTCGGTAATAGTGCAGCAGCGTTGTGTGTCCCGCCGTGGCAGATCCTCCCCCAACAGTCGGTGAAATGTGTGTGCAGCAGTGGAAGGTGTGGGTTCAGTCTTTTTAGAGAAAGGATTTCTGGTCCTCCCATCTAGCACCTGAAGGGCATGTGTGATGGAAATTTACGGCCAACGAGATGGCTCAGCCGGTAAAGGGGCTTGCTGCCAAGCCTGATGACCTGAGTTCAAGCCCCAGAACCCCCATGGTGGGAGAGAATTGACTGTCCCACGAGGTATCCCCTGACCCTTTCATGCACACTGTGACCTAGGTGGGCATGCACATACGACGCATGTGCACATGCATGCACACGCACGCACACACAGAACAGGTAAATTTTTAAGAAGGAACCAGCAGTGGATATAGAAACAGGCAAAGTAAGCTAGAGACAGAGCAGACCTTGCAGTGAGTATAACTGTGTAACAACATGTGTTTAACAACAGCAAAGTGGAAGGGCTCCGTGGAGAGGGTTTGCTGGGGTGTGTGTCTGTTAGATTGTCATAATAGGTCAGAACCTAAAATCACTCACGGGCTGTCTGACAGACACATCTGAAACAAAATGACTCAGAACAGTTAAGAATAAGGATCAACAAAGAGACACCATCCAGGAACAAGCAAAGAAACCAGGTTATATTAATTTCTGTCAAAATTGGATTCCAGGTTAAGAAAAAAAAACAATATTGAAAAATGCAAAGGAGATTATACATCAGGAACATGGTAAAGAATTACAGACAGACATGGAACTCATAAATAAAACTTTATGTTCCAAAGAACATGAACAAAGAGCATAAGCAGATAACTCATAGAAAAAGAAATAGCTGTGGGACAGGAGAGAGGACTCATATCTCCGCAGTTCAGAGCACAGGATGAGTTTGGTTCCCAGCACCCACGTCACTAGGGACTCTGATCCAGAGGCTAGAATGCCCTCTTCTGGCTCCCATGGGTGTGTGTACACATATACTAAATACTTCCATAAGAAAAAAATACAACCAGTCAAATGTGGGATAGATCAAAACACCTGATTGTTTTGGTGTATGGCTCAAAATATGAAAAATATTTGATACGGCCAAATGTGTAAACTAAGACTACCCCTTTCCTGTCTGTGAGGTTTTTAAAAGGTGATACTTGGGTTTGGTGTGGGAATGGAGGGGGCAGCGTAGCGTTAAGTGACGTAGAATGTGTGCTAATTGGTTTACATTTCTGAGAGAACATTTGGCAATGCGCTATTAAAATCTTAGAGTATGCCTGTTGTTGATTAAAGCAATTTTATTTCATAGTAAAAAATATTGTTATAAATGTACAAAGATTGATCCAGAAGATGCTATTCATAATAGCTTATAATGATCCAGTAAGGTGCCTGATGCAGAACTCTGACCTACATACATGCACATAGACACACATACGTGTACACACACAAAGCTAGCCTTCCTTGACTCAATGGAGGTACATTTTCAGACACATAATGATTCCAAGAAGGAGTTAAAGGAAAAAAAAGAAGAAGTCGTTGGTTAAATGAGCTACATCATAGCCACACAGTCAGTTGCCGTCTTGGTTAAAAGTGACGTATCCTGAGGAATGGCATGTCACGATTGTTGACGTAAAGAAATATTCACAGTAGGGCTGGAAAGATGGCTCAGTGAGCCCAAGCCTGACCGCCTGGGTTCAGATCTCCAGAACCCACATAAAAGCATTAGTGCAATATCTTCAGGGAGTCAGCAGAAGCCTGTGGGCCAGCCAGCCTGCCGTACGCCAACAGCAAGCAAGACTAGAAAGACACAAGGCAAACGCTTGTCTTCTCTAGAGGCCTAAGAACGACCTGAAATGTCAACCACCGGCAGAAGCCCATGGACTCCCTGGGGAGGAATTTAAACTGCTCACTGTAGTGTAGCCTCAGGTCCATGTTGGACAAACTAGCAGCTAAGACTCCTTCAGGGAAAACAGTGTAGAAAGCCAACCTCCACAGACAACTCAGGACAGCCATTGGGATGGAAGAGACTTGTGGGGCTCCAACATCTCACAGCAGTAAACACAAAACCTCAGAAAACAAGGGAGACGGTGAGAGCAGCCATTTCTGAGAACTGAGTATAAATTCTGGAAAAGCAAGTAGAAGTATCTTAAAATTCAGACCAGAAAGGCAAAGATGGAAATTGCGAGGGAGGAGAGGAGCTATCTAGACCAATCAGCAAACAGGAGTTCCAGAAAGAAAGACGAGTCGGATTTTTTCCTTGAACTGAAAAAGACAGATTGCACCTGCCACTGCAAAGCTTGCTGGTTCTCCCGCAGGATCTGGACACAGCAGAGCACACGCCCAGGGACCAGGGGCTGCTGGTGGAACTCCCTCAGTTAAAGGAACACAGCTTTTTGTTTGTTTGTTTCTTCAAACACAGAGACAGGGTTTCTCTGTGTAGCCCTGGCTGTCCTGGAACTCACTCTGTAGACCAGGCTAGCCTTGAACCCACAGAGATCTGCCTGCCTCTGCCTGGTTTAAAGGCTTGCACCACCAGCACCCTACCCCCTGGCTAAAGCAACACATCTAACAAGCTATCAGAACACTTTATTACAGTGAAAGCACTTCTTATCAGCAACAATTAAAAGACAAGACTATGACTGCACATGCAGGTTACTGAGAAGGGAAAAGATGATAAAGCACATTGTGCCTGTCAAAAAGCTAGCCCTGGGCTGGGAGGTACGTTAAGTATGACTGTCTGGGTTCAGGTCCTGATTTCTCCAGGGCAACTGAAGATAAACAGAAGCATAGCTCAAACAGAGAGCACAAAACAGAGTGAACCAGTTTTTGCTCTCACGTGGTTTGACAGATTCAGCCGTGTGCCATTACCAAGAACACGCCTGCCATCAAATGGCGATGGTTTGGGCAACAAATAAAAGAAAATGAGCAACCAGTAGCTTAAACTGATTGCTTTTCTCACATGCAAAGTCTGAGTCAGTCGGGTGCTAAGTTGGTTTAGATCCCAGCGATGACATAAGAAACCCAGACTGTGTTCTTCCACTAGGCCATCTCTCTGCTTGGCTATCGCTAGCCTCTGTGCCTCCCTCCTCACACCCGAGATTTACATTCATGGGTGGTTGGTAGCTCTAGCATTGTCCGTCTCCTTCACATCATTGCTTTCATAGAAAACCCAGAAAGTTGTCAGAGGGCTACCCACTTGCAGCAAGGATGACGTGCAGAGAAATTCATCTGGATGTGTTTCTACTCTCAGCCAAAATGAGGAATGACCCATGAGTAGATGGGCCGGCCGGTCAGCACGAGTGTAGTTCAGTACTTCAGTAACAACCTTGGGCCAGCAAGATGATTCATTGGATAAAGATGCTTGCTACTAACGTTGACGACCTAAATTCTGTCCCCAAGACTGTGACAGAAAGAGGGCTGCCTCCTACAGGCTGTCTTCTGATCTGCATACACGTCAAGCAGCGGCTTATGTTCATCCTGCAAGCATGCACACACAATGCTAGAGAGAGGGGTCAGTGTTAAGAGCGCGTGCTTAGGACCCAGGTTCAGTTCCTGGTACCCACATGTTGGCTCACAACTATCCGTAACTCCAGTTTAAGGGTTCCAGTGCCCTCTTCTGACCTCTACAGACACTGCAACATGTGACACACACACATACACACATATGCAGACGAAATAGCTCACACACATAAAAATAAATCTTTTTCATCTTAAATTTCATTTTTGAAATAGTTTGGAGAGCTATTAGGAGGTTTCGATGTTTCCTTCATCCATCATTTGTCACAGATTAGCTGAATCTTCTGTGGAAATGCAGTAAGATACAAATCTAAATCATTCAGTCACATTTAAAAAAATGTTTCAAAACAAATGCAATTAAATTTAATCATATTTTACTTAACCCAATATATCCAAGGTTCAAACATGAGATCAATAGAATATTGTGGAGATAATTTCTTTTTATCTTACCAGTTCAGGAACTAACGAGTGCATTTTATATTCACACACATCTTAGTTTGGGCTAGCCATGTCTCATGGACCCAGTGGCCACCTGTGTGCTGCTGTGTGTGGCAGCTCCACTCATCTCTTTCATGGATGTACAGTGTTGATGGCCTAGCGGCTTGGCTTCCTTAACTGTCACAATCCCTGAAGGTTTTGACCCAGAAGCAAATATATTTTGGCTTTAATGGCTGCAGCAAGACACATAACTATACCTACCTAACTTCAAAGGCAATGAAGCACAACCTTACCATGTACCCAGAAGAGAAGCTGGGGTGACTGGGCACAGACTGGCTAATGCCTATTACAATGAGTACTGGATCGTTTCCATAATAGCATCAAACACAGTATAATAAAGGAGAGCAGGAAGGAAAGAAATGAGTGCAGTGTACCAGGAAGACTGAAGTGAAGGAAAGAAGTCTAGCTACTAAGGCAGAGTATTAGTGTCAGATCGAGCAGAACTGAGTCAAATATCTTAGGGCTGGAGAGATGGCTCAGTGGTTAAGAGCACTGGCTGCTCTTGCTGAGGCCCTGGGTTCAGTTCCCAGCGTCCATATGCAGCTGTTCACAACCATCTGTAAGTGTCCCTCTGGGGGTTCTGATGTACTCATCTGCCCTCCACAGGCACCCACACACATCACATGCATGCACACAAATAAAAAATAAATACATTTTAAAAGCATTAAACACAGTGAAGACATTGGAAGTGATAAAAGTCTAAAAAATGAGGTATTTCATGACCCAGCCATCCTTCCGTATGACCAAATATGTGGCCAAGTACGAGAAGAAAGCTATGATAAAATCATGATGTAAAGCTATTCTGTCTTCTGAAAATGAGCAGCAAACAACACAGGCAAATCATTGGTAGGTTCTGGCTGGTGGAATAAAACGGGAAAATGAAACAGTTGTTATAAATATGGAAAAGTTATAAAATTAGCCTTGCTTGTGGACGGCGTCACTGTTGATATAGCTGCCCGAGAGAGATAAAAAACTGATTTGAATGGCTGAGAGCTTGCTCTGTGTGCTTCTGGATGGGCTTACATTCGCGTGGAAGGGGAAAAACATCAATGATACTGAAGAAAGCTTAAGGAAGAACACACTGAAAGACAGCTCGCCTAGCAGATGTGACTCTGTGATGTGTGCAGCTATCGTAACGTATAAAAGGAGAGTCCACTGTGGCTCGTCTCCTGGCCCCAATTCCAAGCAGCTCTCTCCATGCATTTCTGTCCTGCCCTGCTTAAAAACTATTGCTGCCAGCAGAGACCAGGGCTTGGCTCAGCAGGAAAAGGCTTTTGCTACCACACCTGACAACTTGAGTTCCATCCCACGTGGGGAAAGGAGAGCATCAGTTCATGCGAGTTGTCCTCCAGCCTCCACGCATGCAGGGTGGCACATGCCCACAAGCACATGCAAAATAAATAGGTGTAATGAACATGTTTTTAAAATAAGAGAATTAAGACACTGTCTCTGTGGAGAAGTGCACTAAGTGAAGGGAACCGGGATCCTCAGTTGTCTGTTGAGATAAATACCTTGTAAAGGCATTCCTTGGGGAGCAGTGGTCTCAGAATTACTGTTTATTCATGGCTTGCCTCTGTTCACATTTGCAAAAATGTCTTTTTAAATAACTCAGGGTTGTTGTTTGTTTGTTTTTGCGGGCAGCAGGGCTGGAGAGAAAGCTCAGAGGGTTAGAATTGGATTCCCAGCACCCATATGGCAGCTTACAACCCTCTCTAACTCCAGTCATGAGATCTGGCACCCCTTCCTGGCCTCCACGGGCAGCAGGCACTTACATGCAATCAAACACCCATACACATAAAATAAAAATAAGTCTTTTTAAACTTAGTTAAACCTAAAGTGGTACTGTCTACAGAGCAAGTGCATGGTCTTTGGGACCCTGTGGGTGGGGGAAGCTGCCTCCTACCAGTGCCCACTGAAAACAGGCCAATAAGCCCACCCATGGAAATCGATCCCAGACCTGGCTCTACCGAAGTCTATGGGGCTTCAGTAGAAGGCCGTGGGCAGAAGGGAACAGGCAACTGCTGAGATGCCTTCCATCTCAGAAAGAGGAAGGTTTGGCCCCTGAAAGAGGAAGGTTTGGAACCTTTTTCAACCATTCTGCAGTCACTGAAGCCACCTCAGCTACTCTGGACCTGCAGGCCAGCAACATCCAGAGACTAAGTGACCATGGAGGACCCCAGGAATAAGGAGAGCATAAAAGGGATTACCAGAAACACAAATGCAAACATGCCGGCCCCATACACCATACCACACACATATCCTATACATATCCCAACCCTCCCTACACACATACACGCCCTCAGAGCACACACATGCTCACACACACACCCCTCACACACAGACACACACATGTATGTGTACACACATGCAGTCCTCATCCCCACATACCTGGGGCTCAACACTTCTGTGTGTTCACTGTCCATGGTCTGTCGGCCCTCAGCTGTGCTCCCGTGGCCACTCCACACATATGCTCAGCTCATGACCCGTGTTTCTGAGGCTCCCGGAGTGGGGCTCTGTGGTCTCTGGCTGAAGCAAGGCTTCCTCCATGGCTTTGCCTCCGGGAGCACTCGTCCCTGCTCTGGGAGACGCCCTGGCGAGGCAGGGCAGAGATGCTGTTGCCTGTGCCGGTAGAGGACATCCTCGCCCAGTCATCTGGCCCAGTGTCCCTGCTCTAAGGGGCCAGCACTTACGAGCTTCTGGCTAAAATCTCCCCACCGATAGCAGCCCTCTGCTCCCAAATCCAGACACTGGGAATGAAGTTCCCTGCGCCAGTTGTTGGACACCACCAGGATTTGATTAGCATGTGCTGTTGTGTGGGAGAGACGAGCAGCTCCTCTCTGATAGAGGCTGCTTAGAACTGTAGAGAGAGGCCCCTCTTGGGGGCCTCCTGGCAAAAGAACAAGGCATCCAGGTCATCTTCGGAGAAAACAGGATTGCAATTACCCCCACAGAGGTGATGTCGAGGGGCAGGAGAGAATCGTGAAGTCACCGTGTGAGTCTTAGCAAAGCTACCAGGAGGTGCCAGCCACTTGCTTTTGCCATCAAGTTTGGCCTTCACGGGAGACCTTGACGCTGGTGACCACCTTTGGTAACCATGGCTACATCTTTTCTCAACTCCAATTGGAGACACAAAGCGGACATCTCCCTATCCCAGCATATGAGAAAGAAAAACACACAAAGTAAATAAAACTTTTTTTCCCCTTGTATTAACATTTATCAGCGCTACAGTGTCCCTGCCAGACTGCAGGGCTGGTTTTCTGGGCTGAAGCTCGTGGAGGCCCCTCCTGGGGCATGAACATTCTTAACGCCCTCAGTGAAAACAGTGTTCTGTTTCCCTTAAAGGGGAAAGCTGCATTGGTGGCCTGGGAGGGAACTTCTTGTACCTTGCCCTGTCCCCCCTTTTCCCTTCTCTCCTCCACCCTAGGAGGACCTGGAGCGGTCAGGCATTCCTTGTTATCTGATCAACCTGCCCCCTTTTCCCTGTGTGTTCGCCTCGTGTCCTTTTAGGGGGGAAATTGCTTGAAAACAAGAAACAAGCCGGTTATTAGAGGGGTGGGGATCAAAATCAGAGTGTTCGGTTTTGTTTTTAAGTTACAGTTGTATTCCTGGGAGCAGGGCACACACTGTTTAAATAAACAGAGAGGCCTGAGCCTCAGAAGCCCTGCCTCCTAGTCCAGGAGGGGTCTGGAGGCAGCTTGGGCCTGCTCCCTCCCGGAAGTCCCTGGCTTCCTCTGTTCACTGCCACTGGGGTGGGAAGTCTATTGCTGTGTTTTTGCTCAAGAGAGCTTAGAAGTTTCTTTTGAGAATGTGGTCTCTTTGTTTTCCTTCCTGACAGTGATTTTCTTTTCTTTTTCCTCAGGGTGACCAGAGGCAGGTCATTCCCGTACCAAGTGTGTGCATCTTTACCTAGTTATGCTATTAAAGCGTGCATGAAATCCTTCAGTGCATTTCCTACCCAGGGGAAAGGTTTTCCAACGTTCTTGCTTCTGTTGAGTTTTATCATGTGGTGTAAACAGCTATATTCTGCTGAGAGAGCGAGAGAGAGAGAGAGAAGCAGGAAAACAAAGTTAGTTTCAGCTGTGTACAGAAAACAGACTCTGCAGCGTTCACCCACTTCACCCCTCTTTTCTACTGCAGTCCTCACCTCCTTACTCCCAAGAAAAACCTCCCAGCTTCGGTAAACCGAGATGGCTTGTGCCCACCCCACCCACCGTATTGCACTGGGCCAGCTCCTCTGATCAGGAGAGCGGCACACACTGCCCAGACTGGCTTCTTCACAGCTGAGTCTGGCTCACTGAACCTGCTTGCTGTTCTGGGGCTGCTTGGCTGCAGCTCTGGGCTGAGAGGAACTTTTGGGCTTAATCTCCTTAAACTCCCAGGACCCAACCAACCCCTCGGACCCCTTGGCCAGCTGCTCTGCAACTTGTCAGGCCACCTCACTAACCCTTTGAAAACCTTGAATTCCAGAGCTAAGTTGTACTTGCATCCCCAGGCCTCCACTGGACCTGTCACTCACTCTCCTATATGCACCCCACCCCTATTCAGCCAGCAGCACTCTACACCCATCTCCTTCCCAGAGGAACTTTACAGCTGGGCACAGCCCCGTGTCCTCAGGGAAGGATCCAGTTTCTAGAACAGTCTGTGAATTGGTCTTTTAGTCTATAAGGATTACCTGATGCCAATGATGGGATTCCAGTCTGTGTGTGTGCTTTGCTGTATTTCCTGAAGCCTCCCAGAAGTACGGCCACGCTACACCCAATAGAGTGGGTTTTATGAGTTTGGGTTGCCCGAGATGGCAACTGGCCCAAAAAAGTCAATCACTTTGCTTTTCTCAATGCCTAGGGGTTGGGCTTCCCTGGGGGAGAGACTGACCAGGCTAGGTAGCCTCTGAGCCAGTGTCTCCAGCGACACCCAGCAGGCTCCATCACGGGGCTACCTTTAACCTCTACGAAGGTGTTTTTGTGCATTTTTCTTGCACAAGCATATGTATTAAATGGGTGGCCGCAATGGGTGTCCTCTCGATGTCACTGCTGCACACAAAGGTAACTCATGGCGGGCTGCAAAGCTGGGTGCCAAATGAAAGTAGCTGTGGGCCGTGCAAACTGCTGAAGAAACAGGGCTCAACCACATACAGAATCCCAGCATAAAGTAAACAGGGCCGAGAAGGATCCTTGTAGAATTTATCTTAGCATTGGATCAGTGAACTCCAGACTCTGCCCTACATCTACAGCAGACAGTGGGTCACATGTGACTCTTGGGACAGGTTTCTGAAGAGGCAGCACCTGGCTGAAGTAACTCTAATCGTGTCTTTGTGTTGATGCCCCCCAGCCCCGTACTGGGGAATTACCTTGTGCCCATTAAACCAGCTCTCTACCACTGAGCAACATCCCTCCCCAGCCCCAGTTTGCACCTCTAAATGATGATATGAAGGAAAAGAGTTTCACCATTGGGCACGGTGTCACCTCCACTGCTTGCTCAGCATGCGGGACTAAGGACAAGGTCAGCTAGGCTCAACTCAGTCCTGAGGTTTACGTCTTGGCATCCCTGGTAAAATCTGTGCTGACTTCCCAAGGCCCTGGGTCACTTAGGTAGAGTAACCCTGTGGAGCAAAGGGTGTTCTGGGTAATACTGAGTGACTGAAGCTAGGTCCGCAACAAAGGACTAGATACCTAAGCAGCTTCAGGACCAGGTCCCCTGGCCTCCTGAAGGCTTTCTCCAGGAAAGAGGAAGGGCCATCTGAGGCCACGGGTGCCCAGAGCAACTGCTGGCACAGAATCCCCCATCTCTGCTTCGGGCCCCACCCCTGCTTCTCTCATTCATATGCTGGTCTTTTTGCATGTGCAGAAGTTTCAGACTTTGAACTTTTTATTCAACAATAATTCAAGCCAGTAGTTAAACTTTAAATGATGGGAAATTAACATAAGGGGAAAACGGTTCTCCAGGCAGTGCCCACAGTCTAGCATAACTCTCATTAATATTTGTCCCACCCTCTCAGAAAGCTCCCAAGCAAACATGTTTATACGCACGAGACTGTGTTGCTCCCACCATTCCGCAGGCCGTCTGATGCTAGTCACAGACGCCCTGAACATCTTTCTACAGATCAGCATATGTACCTCTACCTCATTGTTTTGCCTGCTGCTGACTGCATTCACACAGCTGTTTGTGTAGTCACAAGCATTTGTACAGGAGTGTCTGTGCATCCATGGACCTGTCCATTGGGTCCTAATGGAAAACACTGGGTCCAGCAGCCTAGTCTGCATTGTTAGCTATTGAAGCCAAACTGCCCTCTAACATTGATGACTGTGAGATGGCCCCATTCCCTCTCAGAAATGCTTTTCAGAAGCTTCAAGCCTTTACTAATCCAAAAGCGAAGAATGCTGTTGATTTATTGCATCGACTGGCATCTGTGGACCAGTGAATATGAGCAGTCTCTCACTGGCCGCACACCTTGCTTCCATCCTGCCCGCCTAGGATTTATCTTATCCTCTCTTTTGTAAATGTTCAGGAAGTGGTGCTTGGGCCTAAGAGAAGGAGCTCAGTCGATAAAGATGTTGCCAAGGCCAATGACCTGAGTCTGACTCCCTGGGACCACATGACAGAGAGAGATCATCAACCCCAAAGTTGTCCTGTGACCTCCATATGTCCACACAAACACATGCTCGTGTGCACATGCATTCTCTCTCTCTCCCTCTCTCTCTCTCTCTCACACACACACACACACACACACAC
>LOJH01017446.1:10083-22288 GCA_001685095.1 Ellobius talpinus
AAGAGCAGCCAGTGCTCTTAACCTCTGAGCCATCTCTCCAGCCCCTGTTTGTTTTGTTTTGAGACAAAGTCTCACCATGCAGGCTGGCCTGGAATTGTAGACCAAGTTGGCCTCAGATCCACAGAGATCTGCCTGTCTCCCTGCCTGTCTCCAGAATGCTGGGATTAAAGGTATGTATCACCACATCTAGCAGGAGGAAGTTTTTAATTCTAAGCAGGAATCAGAGAAAAATATGAAGTCATTGAAATTATTCTTTGTTAGAAAACAACAGTGCAGAACATTGAGCTGTGCTTTCTGAGAAAGGACCACCAGTTAAAAACAAAGTACAATATTCAAGACTAGTTTAGTCTAGTCCCAGAGGGATGCCAGTACTCCAGAGGGCTTGAAGACTGAATGTCTGAAAGAAAAGAGGCACCAAACAATGCATCCAAATCAGACTTCCACAAGGCCTTGGCATTCAAAATAGTATGCAAGGTGGTTCGATTAGTGGAGAGAGACTGGGGTTGGTGTTGAGTTTTTATTCTATATTGAATTTTAATATGATATGGTTTATCAAGAAGTCATGAGAAGTACATATTTCTGTACATAGACATACATGTTATAAAACGGGCATGGTGGCACATACCTGTAAACATAGCACTTGAGAGGGAAAGGCAGGAAGATTCTCTTGTTTAAGGCCAGCCTGTGCTTTATAGTGACAGGGGAAGCTATACATTATGAATAGAAAGAAAAACACATTCATAATGTTGTAAGAAAGTTTGGCTTCTCTACGCAAAGGGAAATTTGTTTTAGAGTCTTCAATAATACTATCCTGCTGTGTTTGGAGGTTAGGGAGGCCTCAGAGATAAGAGAAGATGAACACTTTCGACCCAGGATTTCTCAGTTCTAGTCACCATCAGATAAAAAATTCAGAGGTGAGAAGACAAAGTAAGGAATAGGAGGGAGTTTATTAGAGGGTGTGGGTATGCACAGGGATTCCTGTGGGTTCTCAAGAGAGGACATCTGAGCTTTGGATAACTCATCGTATGGGAAAAGTTAATAGAGCAGAAGACAGTTTATAAACTAAGGTAGAGAATTTCAGGCCTGGGTCAGGGTTCTGGGATAGGACATGATGTCAGAGGCATGACGGGAACAGGTCATTTCACAAGGCTCACACTGGAGATAGCATCATACTGAAGCAAAGGATAGCGAACACTCATCTCATTGGCCACTTTTGGCTCAGCAGGCTCTGCTGGGTCTTGGACTAACAAAGCTCAGGGATGCCATTAGCTTCAGCCACTGTGCAGTTTGCCTCTGCTCACCCCAATGTTACTCTATCTACCTTACCTTGACCTAGTTAAAGAAATCCCCTCTGTGGATGATTAGAAACAATTACTGAATTACTGCAGCGTAGATTCTTTTGTATACCACACATCCTTGGTTCAGACCAGACCTTCCTCTTCTTTCTCTCTATCCTCCACCTCAGAGACCTGTTTCTCTTCCCATTTCCCCCACTGACCTCTCCTCACCTGCTCACCAAGGCCAGATTCAGACTCTTCACCATCCATCAAATAAAACACGATTCTAAAATCTCTACAAAATCCCTTTGCACATGTGACATAACCTACTTTCCTGTGTGTGTTTTATCTTAATCTAGTGTCATTGATCTTTCATTTATTGGCTAGATGTCAAGTCTCTGTACTTTGTAGTTTCTTGTATGAAAACCATAGCAGTTTGTTGAGAATAATAGAATCTTGGTTCAAAAAGAGCAATGCTGAACATTCTCTTAAAGGTATATGAGATATATTCTCTCTCTGTGAGTGATACACGTATGTGTACATGTTTGTGTATTTGTATCTTATGCATACATGTGTAGATGTCAGGTATTTTCCTCAGTCACTTTTTATCTTAATTGTTGAGACAGGGTCCCACACTGAACCCAGAGCTTACAGATTCTATTAGGCTGCTTGGCCACTGAGCTCCACGGATTTTTTTTTTCTTCTCTAATCTGTGCTGACCCATGCTGGGGTTACAGATGTGTACCAAGCTTTTATGTAGGTAGCAGTAATCCAAACTTCAGTATTCGTTCTTATACATGGAGTACTGTCCAACTGAGCCATCTCCCTAGTTCCAATTATATTTACCTGTAAATTTAAATGAATTTGAATTTGTAGGTCTAATATTGTCTTTGACTTCTATTTATTACTCTATTTGTTTTTGTTTTTGTTGTTTTCTGAAACAAGGTCTTGCTGTATAGCCAAGATTGGCCTGAAACTTGCTGTCGAGCCCAGGCTAGCCTCCTGTTTCAGCCTCCTGAGTTCTGGGATTACAGACATGCTCTATGGATCCTGGTTCTGATCGTCTTTTCAACTCTGTAAAAACAAACACAGCAGAAGAACAGACAGCAGAAAGCAGATAACTGACAGACTTTTAGAATATTGTCAACCAGTTAGCAGCAATCTGTGTAACTGTCAAATAAATGCTTATGTATAAGAATGATTCCTCAAGGTAAGAATGATCAACCATAATTTTTCCTACCCAGGATGGTTTGAGAAACTGATTTAAAACTATCTATTTGGTTGGAGAGATGAGTCCGCTGTGAAAACACTTGTTGTTTTTGTAGAAGTGGGTTTCGGTTCACATGGTGACTTACAACCACCTGACACCTTCAGACTCCATGGATGCCAGACGCACACGGCACATACGGGCACGCAGGAAAATCACTCATACGCATAAAATAAAATCAATAAAATTATATATTGACTTATAGCTCTTCAAAGAGTTTTGGACAGCTTAACAAAAGATGGCCGAGAAACAGTAAAGGAAGAAAAAAAAGATCAGCTCACGTGTGTGGAAGACCTGCATACTTGGTAGAGGTTCCCCACAGACAGATCTGTCTGTTAGTAGAGAATGACCGAGAGACACTGACAAAGCCTCTGAGACCTGTTTGGGAGGCTGCCCCTGCTGCAGACACAGCGGGGATGACAAGAGGCCCCCCTAGCATGAGTAAGTGACTCTGTGGGTGGACCAGTGACCCCAGACCTGGTCTCCCAGCATTGGCAACATGGCTGAGGCAACACCAAGGGCAATGTTCTTAAAACAAGTCCCCACACCATCCATAGGGAATCTGTAAACAGCAGACCTTCTGGTGAAGCTTCTGGATTAAATTGTTTGACAAAGCTCTACCAGATGGGCATCTGAATAAAATCACTTGCTGAATATAGTCTTAAATTTAAGCCATTTTTCTTCTGAGGAGAGTAGTTGGCAGCTTTTCGCTGACCAAGGCACTCCTCTCCTCACACAACACAAACAGTTCACGTGTGATTGGAGACAACAGAATCTACACTCTTCGGTGGTGGGTCCTCATGCTGAAGGAACAACCCCCACCCCCATTACTTCAGTGCAGACACTGGAAGGCATGTGTGGCCCTTGGGTCTGTCAGCATTAAACCCACATTCAGTGTACAGATCACAGGCCCAGGAACGGAGAAGTGGAGCTGGGAGGAACGCTACAATTGCAAGCATTGTGTGGTGCACAGGGCTCTGTGTGACTGCTTGTGGTGCTTGGCATAGCAGATTTTGTGGGGGTGCAATAGAAAAGCTTTTCATCCTCAAAATAATTCAATGAAAAGGAGGATGCCCTGGAACACGGCCTAACTCTGGGGAATTTGTCTGCTCTGGTGAAAAGTGGAAACGGAATATGATTTGCGGAACAGTGGAGATTTTCTAGAATTCCATTTTAAGGAATTTTCAAGTTCACCAGTCTTCAATTTTAAATGGCATTCAAATAGGATAGATAAATGACTTCAGGCTTTGTGTTTAAAGAGTGACATATGGGACAAGCATGACCTGATGCAGTAGGTCAAAGGGCTAAAGGCACGATAAAGAATTTCTTTTATAAAATATTAAGACTAACCAGAAAATGACAATTAAGAAAAGAAGCAAGTCAAAGAGAATATTGGAGGTGTCCTCCGTTTGTTTTGATTATGCAAATGTATGCTGACGCCAGCCCTCCAGAACTCTTTTCCTTATTTTCTATGTTTATTCAAGCGTATATGAGTATTCATATGGATATAAGTATTAGTGAGCATTTATCACTTTTACTTCGATGTGCCTGGGACAGAAACATTGCTTTTAAGCCAATCCAAACTGCTAGATTTTCCAGTGATAAAAATAGCTCTGTTGCTAGGCACGAAGAATCACTCCTTTAATCCCACCCAGCACTTGGGAGGCAGAGGCAGGCAGGTCTCTGTGAGTTTGAGGTCAGCCTGGTCTACAGAGCAAGTTCCAGGACAGCCAGAGCTACATAGAGAAACCCTGTGTCAAAAGGCCAAACACCAAAAAAAGAAAAAGAAATGAATGCATACATACATACATACATACATATGTGTGTGTATATACCATTGCTGCCTACAAAGTATCTGAAATGCTGTCATGTGACAGTTTGATTTGACTGGTGTCTTTAGATGGGCCAGAATTCACGAGACTTTGTCATGGTTCAATGGATTGCTTTGAAGTCCTATAGACACTTTAGTTAATAGTCTGCATACAACTTTAATTCAAATAAAATTCAAGGAGCCAATGCTGGGTTTCTCCAGCACTACACTTTTTTTCCAACATGAATAAAATATTAAAAAATTTAATATAACCATAAATCTTTCATCATGAGGTTCACATATCTTTTGTCACATAAACTGCACACTGATTTTAGTTTGTCACATAAACTGCACACTGATTTTGCTTGTTGTACCTTCATCAACTCCGTGCTGCTTCACAATGAGCATCACACTGCACTCAGGAGCTTCCCTACTCGGAGAAGCCCATTGCCAGAGAGCAGTGTCAGTGCTGGGGAGGCCTTAGTGATTAGCTGTTTTCCTCACCTCAATGATTCTACGAGTATTCCTCCCATTCTTTTCAAGTGGAAACCCCTGCTTTAGAGGAAAGTGCTCACCTCTGCTCTTACCTGCAGCTGAAAAGAAAGAATTTCAGGAGAGCCATTACTTCCTCCCATTGGTCTCTGAGTTTCAAAGTCTAGAACAACATCAAACAAGGGCAGTTTCTCTTTGCATATATTCTAAATATTTGCAAAAATAGCTGTTTTGTCTACCCTGCCCCCCTCTTGTCTGAAGTAAAATTTAAGGGTTGAAGGTTTCTGTTTGGAATCACAGCTAAATTTCACTTTCTTGCCTCTGTCAATGAGCTCACTAAAGGACACTATCCAAAGATTTAGTCTCAGGCCCAGCATGTTAAGACACTTCTCCAAGTTTGGTTTCTCGCTTTTGAAATGCACTAGGAAGACATTTAGAATTAGGGAGAGAGAATCAGTGTTTATTTTCCAACTTATGAAAAATAAGATGGTTAATATGGGACCCAGCTAGCTGTACCACTTCTGGGCATATGCCAAAGGAGCCCATATCCTACCATAGAGGCAGGCACTTGCCTGTGTTCATTGCTTGTTTATGTAGTTAGGAAATAGAACCCAGCTAGATGTCCATGAACAGATGACAGGACCAAGAAAACGTGGTACATACGCAACTGGATTCTTTCAGCTACGAAGAAAAATGAATTCATGACATTTTCAGAAAAATTGATGGGCCTGGAAAACATAATACTGAGTTAATGTAACCCAGACCCAGAAGGACAAACACCATATCTTTCTCTCAGCTGTGGATCCTGGCTCCAGACATTTAGACTCATGTGTTTAAGCTAGTAAAGGCCAGGAAATGAGAAAGGGGCCATTAGCAGAGAGAAGGAAAGAAGAGTTGGCAGGGGTACTAGGGACAGAGAGTTTTAAGCAGGGCTGGAGATGGGGCTGGGGGAGAGAAGAGGAAGAGTTAACTAAAACTAAGAATACATGCAAAAACCATATGGAAATCTGCTACTTTGTAAGCTAATCAGAAAATACAACGATAGTAATGACAAATAACACACACACAAAAAAAAGAGTTTGAGTGATGTGACTCAACGTGGGTGGATAAAGCTGCTACCAGAGGCTGTGATTATTGAGTGAAAATGCCAGTGCCAGGTGGGGGGTACTTCCCTATGAGTTGATGACCTTGGAGGCCCCAAAGCCTCGCAAACAACACAGCCTATTGCCAATGTTCTTTATTTCCCACCAGAACTAAATGGCAAGCTCCTATTGCTTAAGACAGCAGGAACTTTGATTGGAAGGCATAGAGACATCAAGCTGGAAGTGAGCTAGGCACTGCCTTCAACTTCTGGCTACCTAGCTCAGTGCCAGAAGGTGGTATGCAAGCTTCTTGAGGACAAAAGCCACCAGTGTGAACCTGTGGGCCACAATACCAACCTTCAAGGCAGGCGTGACCAGGGGTGCAAGAGTGACATGAGGTTATGGGGGTAACCAACAGCTCTCTAATTGCATTTGGGGCTCATACCATAGGAGTGAATTCATGCCTGGTCCTGCAACCTTGGTCAAAAGCCAGGGCTAGGGATGCCATAGGCTCTAAAGGGGAATCTTCAACTGCTATTTAACTAAATGGGCATGGTACCAAGCAGTCTTCTAAGTATTTATGGTTATATCCATAGATGACTTGCTCTCAACCTTGGTCGAAGAAGCTTCTCTTTGCAGTAGACAGTAGTTAATGCAGAGACTCATGGCTTGTCAAAGTATTTAGAATAAGTGATTGTTGTGTGTTCTGCCTTAAACGAACCATCTCCACCACTTGTTCCAAGGCGTAGGAAACATTGTACAGGAAGGGTGCAGCTGGAATGGAAGGGGCAGAGGATGAAAAAGAACACTGTGAAATGCTGGCACTTGACCAGGACATGATTGTCACACTTGTGATCTCCCAGCAGCTTTGGTGACCTGAGCAAGATGTGGCTCAGCTATGTTCATCACGGCTGGAGAAGGGACTTATGAAGCCTACCCCTTCCTGAGGAACTACTGATAATTGGCAGTTGCTGAAGCAGGGAGTCACTTCCCTCAGTGGTGTTTTACTGGGACATTGCCCATGCGTGTACCCATCCATGCTCATGCAAGCAACGATAATTAGGCTCTCTCATGACCTGAGCTCCATCACTACAATGCACATGGAGCAGTGAGAGAACCAGGTCCCGTAGTTATCCTTAGACATCCACATGCGTGCCATGATGTGTGTGCATGTGTTCACGTGCTCAAACGCACGCACACACACAAATGGTATCCTAGAAAAGGAAATAGTAGAGATAAAATAATTTAATGTAAGAAACTGGATAATATGAACAGCAGCAGATGCACCACAGTGCAAAAACTGTGCTCTGCATAATCAGACTGAGCCCATGTATGACAAATGATGTCTTGTAACTTTATAAACTTCAGTTTGGTTAGAGTAATTAAAGACCACAACTTCCAAGTGACACAAAACTGGATTTGAAGTAGACTACACTGTGACTTTAAAATAAAGCCTGCATCCGAGTTATGGTTGTGAAGGATATTTTCCCAAACCACACTAGTACTTTTTGCAGAAGGAATCTAGAGGCTGATTTTTTTTTCTATTTTAAAAAGCGTTTTCTTCTCTTTTCTGTTGTTGTTTATACGAGACAGTTTTTGACTCTGTAATCCAAATAGGTCTAGAATTTGCCTCAATCCTCCTGTCTCAGAGTCCCAAGTTCTGGGCTTATAGGCATCAACTGCTGTGTCTGGAAAGCAGACATTTTCTTCCAACAGAGTTGTGCACAGAGCAGGGGAAAATTTTTTTTCAAATTTTACTTTTGAGATTATTATTGTGTGCATGCATGTGTACATGCCAAAGTGTGTGTGTGTGTGTGTGTGTGTGTGTGTATGTGTGTGTGTGTAGAGATTGGAAGACAACCTCCGGTATCAATCTCCCCATCCACCTTGTTTGAGGGAGGGTCTCTTGCTATGTACTCCAGGCTAGCTGGCTGCAAGCTTCTGGGGAGCCTTATATCTCTACCTCCTGTCTCCCCGTGGGAGTATTGCGGTTACAGATACATAACTGAGCACCTGACTTTTATGTGGGTTCTGGGGATTCAAACTTAGATCCTCACACCTGCACAGCAAGTGCACTGACCCACTAAGTCACCTCCCCCCACACTTATTAATATTTATGGTTATATCTTTTAAATGCTGTCCCTCTCATCTAGACTAGTGGGCCATCAATTATCCTATAGTTCTTGTTCTTCCGTCTCTGGTGTTCAGGAGAGCTAACTATGGTCCCATAGTCCCACAGGCACAGTACCCTTGCAGTTGGTTTGTGAAAGCCAATAGCAACAGTCTTCACCCCAAGGCCAGGCTCACTCTGGGTCCCTGTTGCTGTCACTGTGTTTGGACCAGCCTCAATTCTGTCAGCAGCTGGGAGAACTGGTAATTCCTCTTCTAGCTTCCAGGCCTCCAGTTCACCTCCAACTCCAGAGAGTGCCCTGGCGTGGAGGAGCCTGCTTGAGGCCTCAGTCACCTTTCCTTCCTTTGGGTTTGCTCCTGACCTGATGATGCACTTGAGGTCTATTGTTCAGATGCTAGTCCTTGGTGCCTGCTGGGCCCATCTCCCTGGGGCAGGCAGGCCTGGCCAAGCTGCTCTCTCTGTCGTCACCCAAGGGCTTTGTTTTGAAATCCTGCACTATTCTCGGCACTTCAGCAGGACTCTCTTCCCCAACTAGAGATAAAGAAACCTGTTTCAAAGGTCAAGTTTCCAAATTCAAGAATTTTAAAACAGAGTAATCACCAGAGATAAACTAGATTTTAAAATAAGCCTTAGCTGGCAGGGCACGGTGGCACACACCTTTGATCCCAGCACTGGGAAGGTAGAGGCAAGCAGATTTCTGAGTTTGGGGACAGCATGATCTCCATAGCAAGTTCCAGGCCAGCCAGGGATACATAGAGACCCTGTCTCAAAACAACAACAGCAGCAGCAACAACAGCAAAAAAGCCCTAGCAATTATTTTATACAGTGATATTCAGCATGTCTTATGAAATGAAAATATTCATCAGAAGTGTGCAGTTGTACCCAGGATGGCCAGCTTCCCAGCTGAAATGTTATCAATGCTTGTCATTTGGCCAGAGAATGGGACATCAAATTGCACACCAAGACTGATCTCGACTGTACAAAACGTGTTTAAAAAAAAAAAGGCCAGAAGGAAGTGAGCTGATTTTCGGCCTCAGAAGTACCGATTTCTTCTCTGTACTTTAAGAAAAGATGAGTATGTAAACCAGGTATGGGTGTGCTTATCCATGATCCCAGCATTTGAGAGAGAGACTGAGGAAGGAAGATCACGAGTTTGAGGCCAGCCTGGACACCATACTGTGTTTATGTCTCATAAAATTCACTTTTCTTCTTTGCGCAATTCAATGATCTTCACGGCCTTGCCAAGAACCCAGCCATTATTAGACATCAGTTTTCAACTTTTTTCACCCAGCAAAATTCCTCACCCTCATTGACAGCTGAGTTCACACCTACCTCCAGCATGTAGCAAACATGAACTCTGTTCTCCCCCTGCCAAGTGTGCCTCTTCCGGACATTCCGTGTGAACAGCCAGCAGCTTGGGGCTATTTTATCTGGTCTCTCTCACTTAGGGAAACTTTGAAGACTTATCCACAAGGTGGCAGTGGGTCTTGTCTTTATTGCTGAGTTTCCTATCTCTCAGAGGAGCCATTTTTCCACTAGCCTCTTGCCCGAATGGGCACTTAGAGGTAGGGCCATCACAAATAATGTTGCTCCAAACCTCACATGCCTGTCTTCACCTGGCTTTGCTGTTCATTTCTCTTGGGGATAAAACATCATGGCATCACAGTGTTCAAGCAGCTCTACTGTCTTCCAGAAGTTGCTAAGCTTATATAAACTGCTTCCTGCTAGTTCCTGGTTCACCGGTCAGGCAGGTCTAGTATCCGTGCAAGAGCTGAGAAGGCAGAGACAGAAGGGTCACCACTCCAAACAAAACAGTAAAAAGATTCACATCTTAGCTTTTGATTTGTGCCTGGACCTGGGGGTCTGGCTTCCCTTCTCAGCAGGTTAGCAGGAAGGTGGGGAAATACTCAGTTCTAAAAATGATGCCCATGTACATACAGTGATGTGAGACCTCCTCTCTGAGATGATGGTTTGTGGGCTTCAGAATTCCTTAAACTCCCAATAAACAACACTCTATATGTGGTATCTTTAAAATTTTTATTTTAAAATGCTTTACCTATCTTAATAAATAACATATATATATATGCATATATAAATATTATTGCTCATTTCTTTTTTTGAGACAGAGCCCCATTTTGCCCAGACTGGACTTGAACTCACTATGTAGTTTGAACTCCTGATCCTCCTGCCTCTACTTTCCATGTGAAAATTAAATATATTAATCATAAATGTTTTGACATATGAATACATTGTAGAATATCTAAATCAAGTTACTTAACATATTTTTACCACACATACTTATCTCTTCTTTGTAGGTAGAATCCTTTAGTTTTCAAGACAGAGTTTTTCTGTGTAGCCCTGGCTGTCCTAGAACTCACTCTGTAGACCAGGCTGGCCTCAAGCTCACAGAGATCCACTTGCTTCTACCTCCCAAGTGCTGAGATTAAAGGCTTGTACCACCACTGCCTGACTATGGTCAGAAAGAATACTTAAAATCTTCCTTGGTAATTTTCAAGAAAATAGAAATCTTTCTCAGTTGAAGTCACATGATATCAAAGGAACCTCTTTAAGGTATATGATCAGTTCAGTTTCAGAATTATACACTGATCCTGGCTGTCTATGTCTAGGCACCACCCCACATCCTGCGGCAGTCCTTCTCAACCTCCCTCTTTCCCTAGCTTTTGGGAACCACTCATCTATCTTCTGTCTCCGGACACTGGCTTATTTTGGACACGCCATACTAAACAGAATTATAAAACATGAGACTTTGTGTGTGATTTCTTTGAAATTCATTTATGCTATAATACATGTCACTATTTTTTTTTATCTTCAGCTAGGTGTGGTGGTAGACAGCTGTAAATCCCAGCACTTAAGAGGCAGAGACCGGAACATGCCGAGCTCAAGGCCCACTGGGTTAAATAGTAGGGCCTTCTGGCACAGGCCTTCAAGTTAACCAGGAGTATTCTACGCTTCTCTGTGCTATCACAATTTTCTGATATCCCTTGACGCTTAGCAATGGCCTCATCAGTCCTTCGCCTGGTTCTGTCATTGTGTCTTCATTAGCAATGCTCCCATTTTCCCCACACGAAAGATCTTGAGACTCGATTTGGCTTTTCTTGGTTGTAGGAATTTCTGTCGCCAAGAGTTTGAGCACCGAGGAAAGCTGTGTACCTCTTGCCTGGTGACCTGGCCCTTTTGGAAAGTTTTCATAGTTATCCAGTTGAAAGACACTGGTTCGTTCCAGATAGGATCTAATCATCAAGCATCTCAAGTTGACTACCTGCCCAGAACTCTGGGAGGAGCGCTGAGCAGATAATAAAACTCTTGTGTTGTCTTTCCACTCAAGAAAGCAATCCCTTGGCCGGGAGGAGAAAACTAAACACTAAGCAGAACGGCAAAGGGCTTAGCAGACCTGGCTTGGGATGAGGAAAGCAGAGGCCCTGGGATTCATTAGCTTTTGTTGTGTACTTATGATGTATCAGGCTTTCTTCTATTCACCTGAGATACAGAAATGAATAAACGAACAAACCCTCTACAGAGAGCTTATATCCAGAAGGACAAGGCATGAACAAATTTGAGTAAAAGACACAACGTGTTTCGTGGTGGCAGAAGGAAATTAAAGAGAGAGATAAGTAAGGTGGATGTTTCTAATCACAGCAGTGTGCCTGGTGACAGTGTCTCTTAAAAGTTAACCTGAATACAGCCCACAGTAAAAATTATGTTGGGGCCCAAGCACATGTCCTCAGAATGGCTTTGGCATCTTCATCCAGGTTTCAGAACAAGGACCTTTGGCTAATGTGGACCCCCACCCCCACCTTTCCCTTTGATGGGCAGTGCCTGCTGACTTTTCTTCTGGGAGACTTGTCTGAATTGCAAGGCCACAGCATTTTCTAGAACATTGATGAGGTGGAAAAGGCAAGACGCTGTTTAAGTGTTTAGGTATTGTGACCAAATCACGAATTCTGAAATGTTTTCTATCTGGCTAGTGCTAAACTTGACTAAAGGTGAGACGGTCCTTTGGGGTTTCTGCTACATGAAAGAGTCTGCCAGACATTCTACAGGACACAGAAGTGACTTACAAACTGCCAATAGAGGTGGAACTGTCTTTGAAATTTCCTACTTCATGGAAAAGTCTGCTGGATACTA
>LOJH01017448.1:0-10779 GCA_001685095.1 Ellobius talpinus
CCCTCTTCTGGCCTGCAGACATACACACAGACAGAATATTGTATACATAATATTATCATTATTAATAATAATAAAAAGTGACGGGCTGGGCTGGGCAAAGGCTGCCAGGTGGTGAGTGTTGGGATGTCACTTTCATTCAGTCATTTTTTTTTAATGTGTGGTTTTTCAAGACAGGGTTTCTCTTTGTAGCCCTGGCTGTCCTGGAACTCACTGTGTAGACCATGCCCGCCTTGAGCTTCTAGAGATCCACCTGCCTCTGCCTCCTGGGTGCTGGGATTAAAGGCGTGAGCTACCACGGCCCAGCAAGGTAGCAGTGTGTCTAAAGACAGGCCCCTAGCCAGCCATCATGCACAGCAGCCCCCTGGCTCTACTGTACTGTCCCTCTGCCTTACGCACTCACTCCTCCTGTCCCCACAGCTGTGCCAAAAGGACCTCAGAGATGAGATGTACTGCCAGGTCATCAAGCAAGTCACAGGACACCCTGAGCCGTGAGTGGGGCTTGTGGGGTAGGGGGCTCGGGTGGGAACAGCACTGCGGTCTGGCCAGCCTGAAACCCAGCTCTACCCCGCAGGAAGCACTGCGCTCTGGGCTGGAGCATCCTCAGCCTCTTCACGGGCTTCTTTGCACCGTCCACCACTCTGATGCCCTATGTGACCAAGTTTCTGCAGGATTCCAGTCCTAGCCAAGGTGCCTGGGTTGGGAAGAGGGACTTTCAGGCTGAGAATGCCCTGCCAGTTAAGGGGCTGGGATACACCTGTGACCCCCATCATTCTCTATAGAACTGGCCCGGAGCAGCCAGGAGAACCTCCAGCGCACGGTTAAATATGGGGGGCGCCAGAAGTTACCACCACCGGGTGAAATGCAAGCTTTTCTGGTATTAGGACTCTCCTGTAATGGGTGGAGGTGGCTAGAAGTGGAGAGCCGGGACCTCTGATTGCTGAAGACTAACCCTACAACTTACCTGACAGAAAGGGCAAGCGGTTCGTTTGCTTCTGATTCATCTGCCTGGGGGTGTGGATTACAGGACAAACATAGGGACATTCACGGTGAGCAGGGGCTGCCAAGGAGTGGCTATGTGCCTATGCTCGGGACACTAGTCTTTATCCTCCTGGCCTGTCTTCTGCCCAGGTGTCAGGGGAAGTGCTGCAGGAGCTGTGTGGACAGATGGGCATCACAGACCCGCAGGAAGTGCAGGAGTTTGCCCTCTTCCTCATCAAAGGCGAAGGTGAGCCCAGGGCCCCAGCCACTGTTCTCTCCACAGGAACGTAGACTCTGGTCTGGGACAGAATTCAGTTGGACAGTGTTCAATTTTGGCATGGGTCCCCTATGCAGGTGAGCTGGTTCGGCCACTGTCGCCCCATGAGTACCTCAACAGTGTCATGACAGACCAGGACATGAGCCTGCACAGCCGGCGGCTTGGCTGGGAGACCCCGCTGCACTTCAACCACCCCACCTACACTGAAATCCACTATGGCCAGGTAGGTCCCAGCCCAGAAGCTGCTGATACTAAGGGAGAGGTCCTGTCTAGGCAACCTCTAGATGCCCTCTCTACAATGACGCTCGCTCGGTGGCAGCTGGAAGGGATGGGGCAAGAACAAGTCTGAGTCTCTAAGAGCCACCAACTGTTGGGGAGGTCATGACCCAACAGGCCCCCCACAACCCTCCTCTCCTCAGGTGCTTAGGGACTACCTGCAAGGGAAGCTGATGGTCAGTGCCCAGGAAGATGCTCAACTTGCCAGGCTGGCTGCCCTCCAACACCTCAGGAAAGCCAGCAAAAGTCCGCCATCGGAGTACGTGAAGTCAGCTCAAACTCTCTTGTCAGCCCTCCCTCCCCCAAACCTAAGGGCTTCTCGGGCCTCCTACCTCCCTTCCCCCAAGGCAACTCCACAACTCCACTTAACCTTTCCCGGTCCTGACCAGACAGGCCTCCCTTAGTCGATGCCCGTCTTCTCTGCCCCTCCCCACCCTGATCCTGAGCTATGAGCTAGGCCCTGGGGTCCTTATCCATAGTAGGTGCCAGTTCAGTTATGTGGCACATGCACCACCCTGCACCAGGTGGTCCATGGTCACAAGCCCAAATGACCCAGGCTGTGCCCCCAGGCAAGAGCTGCTGGCTTACATCCCCAAGCCACTGCAATGGCAGGTGAACACAGCCAGCATCAAGAGCTTAGTGAGCCAGGAGCTGAAGCAGATGCAAGGATGCAGCTCACTAAGAGCACAGACGGACTTCATCGGTAGGTCCACGTGAAGGGACAGCTGGCCGTGTGGAGGCCTCTGCGCCCAGTTACCCTTCATTTGCCCTGGGGAGCAAAGTGAAGCAGGCCTAGAGATCTGCAGCCAGGACTCTCGTCCTGTCCCTCTACCCACAGAGACCACGGCCCAGCTGCCCCTCTTTGGCTACACTGTGTATATGGTACTGAGAGTGAGCAAGCTTGCTCTTCCTGGACCTGTCCTCCTGGGGCTCAACCGCCACCATCTTGTCCTCATGGACCCCAGCTCCCAGGTAGATAGAGCTCCTGTTCTCGTGTTGGTTCAGATCCCAAGTCAATCTCATACCATGCACTGCTGCCCCAGCGCCAATCTCTGTTGTATCTGCTACCCCAGAAACCCTGCTGCTCCATCCCCTTGAAAGATCTGCAGCGGCTCCACCTGCTCAGCCCACTGCAGGAGGATGGGCTCCCTGGCCTGGAACTCAACTATGGCTCCGCTGATAACCCCAAGACCATCTGGTTGGAGCTGCCCCAGGTGAGAGGCCGAGACCTCTGCAGTCCCCAGGAAATGCTTCCTCAGCCACAGTGGCTACTGGTCTCTGTTGAGGAGCAGTGTGTGCAGAGGTGGTGGGGGTGGGGAGAGTACTGACCCATCTTTGCCTGGCAGGCCCAGGAGCTGAAGCACACCATTGTCTTCCTGATGGAGGAGGGCAGCATGTCCTCCATACAGTGGCCAGGCCTCGGCTGAGGAGTTGGAGCGAAAGCAGCAGAGTCTCCCTGAGCAGTCTGCCTTGGATGTTGGGTGGTTCTCGCTCATCTTCACTGCCTGGCCCTGCCCTGAAATTCTGCGGCACAACCCCAAGTGAGGGTCATGAGGCAGGGGTTGCCACAGCGACATCAACTGGGGAAGCGAGCAGACACATGCCCTCGGAGGTGCACTGAACCCAGAGCTGGGGCTGTAGGAACTTGGCCTGGGCGTCTGACGTCCTGCCTGGGGAAAATGCCCACTCAGCTCTAGGGCCAGCACCGGGCCTGGATGAAACAGCTTCGGAACAAATAAAACGACTGTGTGTGAACATGAGCGTGTATCTCGAGCAGACTTTATTCTTGCAAACATGTCAGTTGGGTCTGGCCTTCCTGAGCAGCAGACGGGCAGGGCCTAGAGCCTGGGATCTCAAATAAGAGGGCAGGCACTCAAGGGCGGAAATGGCCTCCCCCTGGCAGAGGACTTGAAACAAAGACAGGAAGGTCACTGTTTTTTTTTGGCAGCAGCCGTACCATCTGAACCATCTAATCTGGGGCCCTGGCCATGAAAGCCAGGAGAAGCAGGCAGAGAGAAAGGACTATGGGGTTTTAAGCAGGAAGGTGGGCTAACCTCTGACCTTCCACTGCGTGTCTAGTGACATCTCTACAGTGTGGTTTGGTTGGGGGAGGGGCGAGGAGGAGGACCCTGAGAAAGTTAGTGCCTCTAGCACGGGCCTGCCGACCCTATTCAGTCAGCAGAGGCAGGTCATCTTTGTGGGGCACAGAGGCCACGCCAGTCAGCTTCACTCTCACACCGGGCCCGATCATGGAAAAACTGCTTGATGAGGGTCTGGGCCTCCTCCCTCACTGTAGATAGCAGGACAGGACAGAGAGAAGGTAAGGACCAGCCTCCTGGCAGCCGTCCTCCACTCCCACCATGCCTTCTGGCCCTGGCCGGGTCGGCACTCACCACTCTTTCCAGGAGAGGCCTTCTGAGCCAGCAAATGTGAGAGGTGGCGGGCAAAGCCTTTAAACAAGTCCTAGAAGGAAAGGGAGGAGGACAGAGCCCTGGAGCCATCACTGCCAAGGGCAAGGCAGAGTCAGAGTGGGCAGAAGCTGGCCTTGGCTCAATGGCCTTCTCTGCCCTACCTCATTCAGGGTGTACATTCCTGGCCATCCCCAACCCCTGCCTTGAACCACATCCTCCAGGCCCACGCACCCTACCTTGGATATGAACCTGCCCTCCTTATAGAAGGGGGTCAGGTATCTGACCACAACAGCGGCAGCCTCCTTCACGGAGATGCCCGGAGCTGAGAGCGGGCAAGGCTCTTGAGCCGCTTTATTCTCGGTGCTGCTATCATTGGCCAGGGCACTGCCCTTGGCCTCCGCCAAGATGGAGGACTGTGTTGAGGGGCAAAGCTTCTTCTGAGTCCTCTCTGAGCTCTCCTGGATAGGGTCACAGCATGGACAGATCACTTTGGGGCTCCCCTTTACAGGCTCTACCTCCCTTCTGGAAGGAAGCCTGCACCTCAGCACCAGGAGCTTTCCCCCAGCCCATCCCACCTGCTGCTAGGGCATGAGAAGCAATCTTCCCTGACCCTAACCCTTGGCCCAGGTGGCTCTTCTCACCACGCACTTCCTCCAGTTACCTGCTGGGGTCTGGGCCGCTTGCCTGCCTGAGTTTCCTTTAGAGGAAAAGGCTGACCTTCAGGGCAGTTCTGGTCTCGGAGTGAGCAGGGGCTGGCCGGAGGGAAGAGCGGCATCAGAGGTCTGGGTCTAGCTGCGCTCTCCATCCAGGCAGCCCAGCAGGGCTCACCGTGAATGAGCTGCATTATGCTTCAGAGGTCCAGGCAGCAAAGGGGTCAGATGCTGCCACAGCTGCCACAGAATGAGGGTTCCCAGATACGGAATTCTTACCTTGGTCCCTCCCTGGGACACTCAGTCTGTCCTAGAGTATTCAAATGACCCTGGGCTCCAGCTTCTGTGCAGTCCTCTGGCACACCCCCACAGGAAGGGGTGGCATCTCCTGATCCTGGGACTGAAGCAGGTAAAGGTGGGCTTTCTGTTCTTTGACAGAAGAATCGAGCGATGTTCTGGGAATCCTTGAGGGCTGCTGCAGCTAGGAGCTGCTGTTTCTTGCTGGCTCTAGCCTTGGCACTGCCTTTTGTCCTCTTCTCGGGCGAGGGCTCCCCACAGTTAGCACTACTTCCAGGAGCCTCTCCTTGGTACCCAGGGAGGGGCTTGTTCCTGTCTTCATCTTGAAGGTCACAGTCCCAGCCTGGGGGATCCCGTTCACCTTCCAGCACAGCCTCAGAGGCTTGCTTCTGGATCTGAGACTTCCCCAACAGTTCTGTGGCTGTCTGGAATGGGCAGGAGCCTTTGGGGAAGCCAGCTCCTACTCTCTTGGGTTTGAGCTATGAGGAGAAAGAGGAAGAAGTCAGAAGGCTCAGGACCCAGACCTCCCCACGAACAGCTGTGGCTATGGCGAGAGGCTCTCAAGAATGTGGGAAAGAGCTTGAACAGGACTCAGGCGGGGGTCAGGCTGATGGAAGAAGAGGCCACGACTGACAGACAAATACAGAGATGCTCTATGGCCCTTCCTGACATCTGGGTCAGGCACGGCTATTGCCAGGAGATGATAGGAGGCTGTCTGACCGGAGGGCGAAGCAGAAGTAGAGCCTCCCTGGGAACCTGGACGCTGCTCACCGAGTAAACATGGGAGGCTGGCGGGATGTCGTAGTCATTGGGCTCCGAGGGCTCAGCCCCAGCACTGCAGCTCTTGGTGCCACCTTCCATGTCATAGAGATGCCCATCCTTGGAGGCCTTGCGGATCTCAGCCACCTAAAAGACAGGCAGGGAGATCAAGGCACCCACAAGCCACTGCTTAGCCCCAGTCCAGATGCCCCAATCCTGCTGTGCATTAAGTGGAATGGATGCTAGGGAAGTGCTAGCTCCCACTGGGATGGCCACAACACCTCCAGGTAGCCGAGAAGGAGCTTCACCGCTGTCAGGGGCTCCAGGCCAGCGGCTGGCAGGTGGCTTCTGAACAGGAGAGGCAGCCTTGTCCTGTACTCAGACTACGAGCATGCACTGCCTGATGGCCTCCTTGGCCCAAGCCTACCTTCTTCAGAACACTGGCCTTGTACAGGTTGACCATTTTGGTGTTTCGGAATGCCCCATACTCCAGCTCCACAGCCTTGGCCTGCAGGTCAACTCTGTGGGAAGGAACGAGAGCAAGACACAACAGGCAGGCCTGAGTCCTCTCCTGTGGTCCTCCTGGTTTCTCTTCAGAGATCATGGGCTAGCCTCAGGGCCTGGTGAGGATGAGCACATGGATTCTGAGCGGGCTTCTCTAAGTACCCTACGGCTCACTGTCCTTCAGTGGCCTTTGCCAGTCTCTGGTAAGGCTGCAGGGACTGGGAGCCATGGAGTGGGATGGATCACAACCTGCGGAGAGGCATTCTCTGAAGGAACAAGCCTTGGTCCTCCCCCTGGGGCTCTTGGGCACTCACCCATCAGGGGACCCTGCAGCCTGGTGATTACTGCTCAGCGCCTCCTCCAGAAGTTGCAGGCAGTGCTCACGGGCCTATGAGGAGAGTGACGTCTTGGTCACCCACCCTCAGGGTCAGGGAGGGGCCCCGAGAGCAAGTGAAGAGGCATCCTTCTTGTACCTTCACTGTGAGCTTAGGGATCTTCCTGCTCGAAGCCTCTCTCAGGGGACAGTCTTCATCTGAGGAAAGGGCAGAAAGGGATTTCCACTTGACCAGCTCTCTGGAGCCCCCCAACCCTCACTGAGCCACCCACTGTTCACAACCAGGCACAGCACCCAAGCCCCTGGGGGCATTTCTGTACCAACCTGGGGGTGTGAATTCTTCTATCTTGGGCTCTTTGCCCTGGAAGACAGACAGCATGAGGGACCATGAGACATCCTGCCCTGCTGCAGGGCAGCTCCTACTGAGGTGGCAAACAGGGGACCATCCAGGGCCTTGCACGGACCACTGTGTGCTGGTTATTTTTTAGGGGATAGGAAGGATACATTGGAGACAGGGTTCACTATGTCGTCCCTGGCCTTGTCTCAGATCCGCCTGCCTCTGCCTCCCAAGTTCTAGGATTAAAGCCATGAGCCACCATGCTGGCTTAGGTTTTTTTGTTTACTTGACAGAAACTAGAGTCATCTGGAAGAGGGAACCTCAATTGAGGAATGGCCTCTAGCAGACTGGTCTGGGGAGGCATTTTCTCACTTGATGTGGGACAGCCCAGATTACTATGGGTTTTGCTATTCCTGGGCTGTACAAGTTGAGCAAGAGAGTGGCACTCCTCCATGGTCCCTGCTTCAGTTCTACCTCCAGGATCCTGACCCGAGCTCCTGCCCTGACTTCCCCTGATGCTGGATGGTGATGCAGAAAGTGTCAGCCAAATAAACCCCTTGCTTCCCAACTTGGTTTTGGTCACAGCACTGGAAACTAACAGAGCCACTGAGCCCTGTCATGGTCTCTGCCACCTTTACCTTGCGCAGGCTCATCTGCTTCTGATAGAAAAGATTCCATTGCCGCTTGTGGGCCTCATCTCTGCCCTCATCGCCACTCCCTCCAGAACCTTCATCATACCTAGAGGACAGGTGACGTGTGAGCAGCCAGGGTCGGGGTTCTGCTCTTCCCCGATCTTCTGGCACAACATTAAAGCCCAGGCCCCGGAAGAGTCCCACGTCACGCTGCAGAAGGCGACCTTGGCCTGGCTAGGGCCAGCGGATGCATTTCGCTGTCCTCACCTGCCGAAGCCCCCGTAGCCTCTGCGGCCTCCCTCATACAGCTCAGGGTCGAAGTCATCCTCCTGGAAGGGCCTGATGCAAGTCTTGCTCCAGCTGCTGCTGCGCTCCAGGGCATCAAGCTTCTTCCTTACAGCTGCAGGACTCTGGCAGTGGTCACAGCCTTTGGCGCAGGCAGGAGGTGCATCCCCAAAGTACTTAGCAATGGCAGCATGGCGGCACCTACAGTAAGCAGTGCCAATGGGATGGGGGCTGAAGCAAGCAATGTTGTCCGCCCAGTCTCCAAATTCTGATTCACTATCTAGCACCACTCTTGATGCTTCATACCTTTCAAAGCCCTTCCCAGATTTGTTCTATGTGTATCAGTGACCCCTAGTGCCTGAGGTGGAGAGTGTCTGATCACTTAGAACTTGTTCCAGATGGTTGTGAGCCTGCAGGGGGTGCTGAGAACTGAACCGGGGTCCTCTGCAAATAGAGTATATGCTCTTAACCTCTGAGCCATCTCTCCAGTCCCTGTTTTGTACCCTTTTATTTACAGGGGCTTGTGGAGCATCACCTGGGGCTGCCCATTGCAGAGCTGGGCCAGTGAGATAAAGCAGCCTTCCTATAGTCATGCACTGGGTGACTGGGGGTTGGGATGTGAACCTCATTCTGTTCTGTGAGCTCTGGGACAATGCTCTTCCCTCTCCCTGCAGTGCTGGAATGCCCTGGCCACCAAGGCTATGTCAGTGAGAAAACATTTCACCCTCGAATCCCAGGGCCTCTCCACTTACGCTGCTGGGGGCGCAGTGGTACAGTGGAGAATGGTGGGGTCATCTCACAGGCTGTGAGCACTGCTGGCATGCTCTACAGGGACAGTCCTCACTGTGGGGAAGGAGGGAAGGGCAGGAAAGGGCCATCCCATCCAAGTGCTCTGTCTGCTTGGCTCTTTTTCTTCCGTTATTTAGAGGCAGGGTCTCACTATATAGCCAAGGCTTGCCCAGGACTCACTATGTAGACTGGGACGGCTCCAAACTCACTGAGATCTGTCTGCCTCTCAAGTGCTAGGATTAAAGGTGTGTGCAACCACACTGATGTTTTTCTGTTGTTGTTTCTTAAGCTCGGGTCTCACTATAGCTCAGGGTGGCCTTGAACATATGCTTCAGATTCCCGAGTCCTGGGATTGCAGGCCTGAGCATATCTTGATCTTTCCTTAGAGACCTCTAGCTCCTCCTGGCCCCCTACCATGAGCCCTTTTGCTCCAGGCCAAGGGCTGCCCTCGGCATGGCTCCTAGAGTGGCTGTTCTCAACCCATGGGTCGCAATCCCTTTGGGGCTTCGGTGATCTTTTCAGAGGGGTCACCTAAGACCATCAGAAACAGATATTTACATTTTGATTCATGAAAGTAGCAACATTGCAGTTATGAAGTAGCAATGAAAATAATTTTATGGTTGGGGGTCACCACATGTATTAAAGGGTCTCAGTGTTAGAAAAGTTGAGAACCACTGTCCTAGAGACAGCAGTTTGGAGAGCAGCTATCATGCCTAGTCACTGCTGAACCCAGCCAGTCAGGGAGACACAGCCTCACTAGAGCATCCCCTCTCACCTACTCCCAGATGTTCCCCTTGGGGTAACCACTCTGCCTGGTGCAGGAAGCTCAGTCTGTTTTCTGACCCCAGGCAGAGGCCCTGGGAGTGGCTGGCCACTGTTCTAGGGTCCTTACCGGACAGTCTACTGCTAGGAGTGTGGTATGAGGTCGGGGAAGCAGAGAGAAAGACACCAGAGGCAGGGCCGTCTGAGTGCCCAGTCTAAAGACAAGAGGAGTTGGCAAAAATTGCTTCTAACAGAGCTCATCTTAGTGGGAGTACTCTCTGGGGATCTGACCCCAGAGAGCAGCCAACTGGAACACAAGGCCCTAAAGAAGCAGGGTCCCTTGGGGGCTGGAGAGATGGCTCAGAGGTCCTGAGTTCAATTCCCAGCAACCACAAGGTGGCTCACAAGCATCTGTAATGAGGTCTGGCGCCCTCTTCTGGCCTGCAGGCAGACATGCAGGCAGTACACTGTACACATGAATAAATCTTTAAAAAAATAAAAAAGAAAGAAGCAGCAGGGTCCCCAAAGCCAAGTAACAAAAGCAGCAGGAGCCAGCAGAGGCAGCCACTGGGGGCTCCTGCAGCTCCACTAACACTGAATATACGACAACTGTTCCTTCCCTCTGCTCAAGACTGTTGCTGTACAGAGGTGGCCTGTCCTGTCTCTGACGCTGTGGCCATACGGTTGCTGACACCCTGCCCCCCAGCTCTGACTCACTGGGGTTCTGTGCACAGATTCAAAGGCCTCCATTGACTGCAGGGCTGAGGTCAGTTTCTCCCCTGCAGCCTGGTCTGCTGGGTGGCAAGACAGTCAAACGTTAATGGGTCAGGCCACTGGAGAACAGGGCCGGGAGTGTGTGGAGCCAGCTAGGCAGAATGAGACCAATACTGTCCCACTGTCCTTTCTGTTAGGTCTTTCATCAAAACAAGCCTCTCATCAAAACAAGCAGGCTACTTTTAAGATATTTAGGATCTTCAGATTTCCAGCAAGATGCCTCTGGGTACTGAGCGGCAGAAGTGCCACACTAGAGGGCGAGTGCAAAGCTTGCTGGCTTGCTTGGGTGGCCCCATAGCTTCTGTTTTTCTTCCTGGGAGAGGCCAGGGAGCAGCTAGGGAGTGGCCCAAGAGACAGACTGGGGTGGTCAGGAACACAAGCCAAGAAGGCCATCCAGAGGGTGGTGGGGCGCTCAAGAGGGAGGTACTCCGTTCTCAGACTGAGCCCCCTGGGGTTATTTCCACAGGGAACCACAGCCAACCACTTCTGTCATTAGCCCAGCCCTCAGGTGGGGCAGGGCAAAGCAGGGGAGGAGCAGGGGAGGAGTAAGTGAGGGAGCCGTTTTGGGGATCCGGAGAGTAGAGTGGACCTCCTGGGCAGGGAAGGCACTGGGTGTGAAGTATGGAATCCTCTCAGGGGAGGACTCCTCTGGCTCCTCCTCACAATGGTAATATGACACCTAGATCTCCAGGGCAACCAACAACAAAAAAAGCC
>LOJH01017448.1:20668-35620 GCA_001685095.1 Ellobius talpinus
TTCCAGGACAGGCTCCAAAGCTACAGAGAAACCCTGTCTCGGAAAAAAAAAAAAGATTTGTTTGTTTTTATATGTGTGTGTGTGTCTACATGTAAGTGTACCACATGCATGCCTCTTATCTGAGAAGCCCAGAAGAGGGCATCAGATCCTCTGGAACTGGGGTTACAGATGGTTTTGAGCCATCATGTGGGGCTGGGAATCGAACCTGGGCCCTCTGGAAAAGTAGCTAGTGCTCAAGTCTTTACAACTCCCGCCATTTCCTCACAGAGGAACCCTCAGCGCACAGAGCGTCATTTATTTCCTCATAGAGGAACCCTCAGCGCACAGAGCGTCATTTATTTCCTCATAGAGGAACCCCTCAGCACACAGACCACTGTGCCAGCAGCACCCCCTCCTGTTCTCATCTATCTCCCTCACAGTGACTGAGACAACAGATCTACCTACTTGGATACAGCAGTTAATTAAAACTAGACAAAGCAACTTTCTTATGAATGACATTCCCTCTACATATCTGATGTTTTGAGACAGGGTCTCACTATATATTTCTGGTGGCCGGGTATTCATTATGTAGACCAGGCAGGTCTCAAACTCAAAAGACCCACCTGCCTCTACCCCTCAAGTGCTAGAATTAAAGGTATGTGCCACCATGCCCAGCAGGGGTTTGCTTTTAGTTTTTGGTTTTTTGAGACAGGGTTTCTCTGTGTGGCCCTAGCTATCCTGGAACTCACTTTGTAGACCCGGGTGGCCTCAAACTCAAAGATCTACCTGCCTCTGCCTCCCGAGTGCTGGGATTAAAGGTGTGTGCCACCACTGCCTGGCTTCTTTTGTATTTTTTTAAAGATTTACTTATTATATATGTGTGCGAATGTTTGGTGCCTTCAGAGGCCAGAAAAAGGTGTTGGATCGCCTGAAACTAGGATCTCAGGCAGTCAGGGTCACCTGACGTGAGTGCTGGGCACTGAACCAAGGTCTTCTGGAAGAGCAACAAGCGCTGCCACTTCTGAACTGTCCTCCAGCCTATAGAAGCTGAGGTGGGAACAGACGGGCACACCTCTTGGGTGGGGCTTGGTCTCTGAGGATGGGCTGTGAACCAGCTCGGCTCTAGCCTTACCTTGTACTTCTGATTTCATCAGAACAAGAGTGTGAACACACCGAGTGTAAAATGTCACTACAGAGGGGCCAGCAAGATGGTTCAGTGGGTAAAGGCACTTACCACCAAGCCTGAGGACCTCAATTCAGTCCCCTGGAAGCCACAAGTTAACCTATTTCCAACAAGTTGTCTGCTAAACTCCACACACATGCCATGGGACACACACATTCACATCCACAAAATGTGTTAAAATTTTTAATGTTATGAGTCTTACAAAATATGCCCAAAGTTTAGTTGTTTGTGCTTCTTTTGATGGGAATATGGAGTGATATCAAAGTGGCCACATAGGTATTAATAGGGACAACAGCTTTGTCTGCTCTAAGGTATAGGGCCTGAGAGCCAGCTTCAAACTCCAACTGCACAGCCTTGACTACGTTGCTTAGTATCTCTCTGTGTGTCTATAGCCTATCTGTAAAACTAGAGTTGTGGCAATCATTGTTTCATTTCTTTATACGATGTCACACTCAATTTTGTAGTCATAGGAGCAAGCACAACAACTATAAACCAGTTTGGGAACAAACAACTGACTCTTGATAAGAACCTGATTTCACTGATAGGCTCATAAAAGTACCAGGGTGTGCCAGAGGCCAGCCTGCCAGCTGTGTGCATTTGGCAAGCCAGGAAGTCAGCAAGTTTTACACAAGGAAGTGGAAAGCAACAGGTGAGCCATGGGTCAGTCAAGAATGCTTTCCTGAATTTGCTCATCGCCTGTCAACCACTCCAGGCTGTATCTGAAGAGACGCCCTGAGAGGATTAGAACAACAGATACCTGGGCATTCTAGAAACTGATGTAAGTGGGCATTTCTCAAAACTCTACAACAGGATTGATGACCTGTGGGCTACAACATGAGCCTCGCTGCAGGGAAAAGCCTCTCTTATGATGGGATGCAAAGCCTGGCACAGCCAGGCCCACACATCTAAGCTTTAAAGGAGTCAACAGTGGCTATCAAGTTTCAAGCAGGGCATGTATGATCAATTCCTTCCTCCCAGTTTTCTCTCTAACCAAGGGGTAGAACCAGCCACATGAAACAGCTGAGGCCATGCCCGAGGCAGGCACGAGAGAAAAAGACTAAGGGTGGCAAGCACTCCCACCCGGAAATGGTTCTGGGAGGCTCCAGCCAGAGCTGCAGCTAACCATTCACCCAAACCACAGGAAAGAACGCCTTCCCAAGTAAGCTCCAAGAGGTCACTGAGATGGAGAACTAACACCTGGTGCACACAGGTGAGGTGGACAGGTGGCCTGCAGCACAGACACAATCTATACTCTCACCCTCCCCCAAGTTTGACTTCTCTCAAGGACAACTTACAAAGTGTCCCGAGCGTCTCCACGAGACGCCATCACAAAAGGGCAGAACACTGCTGAGGGACTGAGGGAGGGAATGGCAGTTGCCAGGCAACCAGTCTAGCCCACCTTTGTTTGCTCTGGTGGCAGCAGCCAAGGTGTGGTCAGAGCCATTTGGCAATGCTCTGGGCTGCCAACAGTCATTTCTTTGAGTTGCTGAATAGCTGTGGTCACCTGGCAGCCGCTTCCACCCAGGAACCCAAGTGTAAGGCCTGAAGGACAATCGTGACCTTCCTTTGCCCTCAGAAGACACAGACTATTAGCAGAAGCACCAGGTAATGACGTTTCTTTTCTCTCTACACTCTTTTCAGCTGGCTGCAGCCTACTGACACCGGCATGCCTAGGCCTCCTGCTTCCAGCAGTCTCCAGACACTGCCTCAATCACCCTCTGTTCCTATCTACCACCCCCCCTCTTTTTAAAGATTCATATGTGTGTGTGTTCTTCCTACGTGTATATACATCCATACACGCATTCCTGGTACCCTCAGAAGCTAAAAACGGTGTCTGGTGCCCTGGAACTGGCATTATGGATGATATTGTGAGCTGCCACATGGGTGCTGGGAACTGAATTTGGGTCCTCTGCAAGAGTGAGCAGTGTTCTTAACTTCTGAGCAGACATCTCTCCAGTTCCACTTTTTTTTTTAAAAAAAAAAAGACAGGATTTTGTTGTTCCCTGTTGGCCTGAAATTCTTGGGCTCAAGCAGGAATTCAGCCTTCTGAGGAGCTGAGACTTAAGTGTGCCATCAGTGCCAGTGGGGTTGCTACACCAGTCTCTCAAAATGCCTCCCAAACATCTGGCAAATGGGACAATAAAAATAGGGGGCGATCTACAGAGGTACATTTTAGGCTCTAGCTAGGAAGGCCTCAGTGGTGGGAGAGGCATCCTGGCTCATACCTGAGTTGGTCAGAAATGAACTAGAGACTCCTGAGGCCGTCCCCAGAGCTTCCAAGCGGGAGAGCCCTCAGTGTTGGCTAGCCAGATGTATCCAGTTGTTCAGTGCAATTGCATGGAGGTTCAGGGACGGGGCACGGAGAGCAAGGCTGGGGACAAGACCTTCAGAGCTCTCTGCACTCAGGGCCTCTGTCCCCTCTTCCAGATTTACATGGGCGAAATGGTGATCCCCAAGGCCACGCAGAATGATGACTTCTGGAATAACTCGTGGGACATGGGGGGCCTGATAGTGATCGGCCTGTTCATTGCCACATTCCTCTTCTTCATTATATTCGCCATTGTGTTCGGGTGTGTGGAAAGGACTGTGTGTGAGAAGGACTGAAGTGACTTCCGGAGCCTTCAGAGGGCAGCAGGGGGCTCAGCCCACACCAGCGGGAGCCCTCCAGTACCTCAGGCTCAGAATCTAACCACTGGGTCTGGCTTTGGGATTGGTCCATTAGCGGGATGGGAAGGCAGGTCTGATACCATTTCCACACCCTGCTACCAGCTGAACACTGTGAGCGCATGGAGAGGGGCTCTGTTCCACCTCAGGAGACAGCAGCAAAGGCTCACAAGGTCTTCTAATAAGTGTCCCTGCCCAGGCGGCAACTTTACAAGTCCTTCACAGAGAAGGACACAAAATATCAGATGAAGTAAAAATTTCTTGTCAAATCCACTAACGTGAGCTCATCTTCTACGCAGACATGGTTCCAGCCCCTCTAGCAAACAACAGTAGGGGCTGCAAGACCTCAGGGGTCTGCCCTGTAGGCAACAGAATCGTTCTTACAAGCTGCTTGGGCCCCTAGGTTCACAAGGTAACTTCAGTTCCTAAACTCTGTCTTTTGCATGCATTCCCCCTGACTGGGCTATCACGTCGCCCTCCGTGGCCTGAATAGCGCTTCCTTGTCGTTCACATCTCAGCCTAAACCTGTCTCTCTCAAATGCTCCCTGTCTCTGACCCCAGAGACGGGGACAGATGGGGAACTCTGTTACTCTCAGAACACTTTACAGGGTTAGGGAGCTGGCTCAGCAGTTAAGGGCACCAGCAGCTCCTGCAGAGGACAGGGGTTCGATCCCCAGCACCCATGTGGTGGCTCACAATGATCTGTAACTCCGGTTCCAGGGAAACCAATGCCCCTTCTTCTGGCCTCTGTGGGCACCAGGCACACACAGAGAACACTCATACACAAAATTTTAAAAAAGAAAAACAAAACAAAGCCACCATGTACTTTTTCTTCAAAGCCCATTCACGAGCAATTATATAATTTTAAATATTGTGTTTCCCAATGAGACAAGGCTTGGCAGAAGCAAAGGGCAAAGAAGCACACAGACAGATCCACTGGATGATGCTGAACAGCCGAGCTCCGTAGTCCAGAGACCCACAAGACAATTCTACCCAGAACAAAGGGAAAGCTCCTCTCCACTCCAAAATGCCCAGACTGCTATTTCAAGCCTAACGACTACACAGTTAAAGCCCTGCTGTGAGCCGCGCTGCTTTGCGGCTGCAGCTCTGAGAAATGGTTGCACGACAGAGACAGGATAAAAACCACTGGCGGCCCCGCCCTGGCCACATTTGGACCTGACCACCATATCCCACCCTACACACCCCAACCTTACAACAGCTTCCTTTAGCTGCGTACCCACACAGCTGAGCCCACCCCACCGGTCTTACCCCTCACTGCCAGGGGCCTGCCATAAGGGAGGCTGGTGGGAACAGACACCTCAACTTCAGCCTCAAACCAGAACTAATATTAGAAAAGGAACAAACATCTGTTGAAAGGGGCTTTCTCCCTTCGTGCCAGATTCTGTTCACACAGCAAGCGGTCTCTTCCTAAAGAGCAGCAGCTGACAGCTCCACCAGCAAGGTTTACTCCATCTGAGACCTGGGAGTCCTGAGATCCAGAACCTCACCTGGAGCCAACAAGATAGGAGGTGTGAGACCGAACAGCGGGAGGTTGGGTGGGATGGGCATGGACCTCTTGGCCCCACAGATAGAAGTACACTCCCAACTGGCCTATCAAGGCACTGAGAAGCCTCGGAAGAAAGGCAGTGGTCTGTGTAGCCCTGTTCCACTGCCCGGCAGGTCATAGCACTGCAGTCCCAGAGGAGCAGAGGAGACTGACAACTAGCGTGGAAACAGCCTGAGGAGGTGAATTTAGCTCATGTATCAGGGGCAGCAAAGGGCTCTGGTGGTATGGCCTTAGCCAACGGTGGGCCTGGCACAGCAACCCGCCACTTTTTTGTATGTAATCCTGCCACAGAGGCTAAATTAGAGATGCCATTTCCAGAAGGAAATACTTCAGTGTCACCAACTCACCAGTGAGGAGGGAGATTGAGAATCCAAACGTAGAACCCAAATAAGCGCACCCCCTCCCGTTTTCAGGAGAGCCCAAACACATCTTGTAGACACTAGTACCACGTACTTAAGTGGCAGCACTCTGCTTCGAGACGACAGGATCTGGGCTAGGAGAGTAGCTCACTGGCAGAGGGCTCGTATAACACGCACAAGTTCCTGGGTTCAATCCTTAACACCACAAACGCAGCCATCCCTCTTCCCCCAGAGACTATGACCCATGTATGAGACAAGCATACCCACTGTGATAGCCAAGGAGCCCAAGGACAGTAGCTTCTGTCATGAGTTTTGTGACCACGGCCTGTCTGGGGCTTGGCTTACTCATCTCAAGTCTGAGGCAATCACTTCCGTCCATCAGCTCTCCATTTTCCACACAGATGAAGGAATGGATTTTTCCACAGACTGACTCTTCTTGGGCATCATTCACATAGGATTCTACTGACTACATGCCCGGTCACAACTTGTCATTGAGCAGCTAAGTCCCTTTCTGTGGCTGGCCCATAGCTCCTGTCCCATAGACAAGATAGGTAAGCAGGTTCCACACAAGTTGGCTGGTTCCACACAAGTTGGTTCCACACAAGTTCCCTGTCAGAAGAGCTGACTTATCCAAAGCATGTGACACCCCCCACCGCTACCACCAGCTATGAGTGGGCCCAAAGCTTCTGTCGGGGCTGTGTGAGAACAGCTCACCAGGTGTGTGACACATGCCTACAATCCAAACACTTGGGAGGAGGAAGGCAGTCAGGATAACCAGGAGTCAAAGGCCAGCCTCTGACACAGGGCAAGCTGGTATGACCCCATCAGAAAGAAGCAAGCAAAGCAGCAGGAGTGACACACACCCAGTCAGAAGAGCCAGCTCAGTGGCCAGAGCCAGCCACATTACTCATGGAGCCAGTCAAGCATCCACGAAGTAGGCAGAGGAGTGGATGACAACCCCAATGTGGAACAAATCCTCACACATGAGAGCTAGAGTTCATGGCCTCCAGAAGTAAAAAGGAAGGGTCCTGACTCTAAATCCAGTCTCTGGTCTCCATCTTTAGAGGCCCCGCCCCTGTGCCCCTTGCCCCTTGACCTCTCTCAAAGGAGGGTCAAGGTAGCCCACCAACCCTTGACTCCTCCCCAGAAAAGATCAAGATCACTCCCCCATCTATTTAAACTGCTCCCCCCAAAAATAAACACGTGGCCGCTCCCCCCACCCTGTGTTGCAGTTGTCCAGTTCCCCTTGGGGCCACCCAAGAGCACAGGAATCCAATTAAACCTGGATATCTTTTAATTTGGTCTGACTTGATTTGATTAGGATTTTTATGTCAGCCGAGAACTCCTGTTAGAAAATATTCTTAACACTTGACTTCCACACTGCATGAAATATGAGCTTTGCAAGTAGGGGACGCTCGGTGGCCTAAAGGATGGCTTGCATTAGCTGGTGCAGTAATGGTCAGAGGGAGAAGAAATATGATCTTTCCCCTGTGAGGAGGAGGGAGGCAATGCAGGGATTTGCACAGGGCCCCGCACCTGTTGCACAAGTGCTCTACCACTAGGGCCGCACCACATCCCCAGCCCCCACTCACCCCAGTTCTTCACAGAAGGTCACCAGGGCATCGAAGGCCAGCAGGGTGGCTTTATCAGATGCTTTGTCCCCTCTCTTTTCCTGCCGAGAGAGAAAGCAACCACTTAGTCCTCCAGTCACAGCATGCACTTTCACAGTCAAGTCCTGAGGGAGAGAACAGGAAAAGATCAAGAAAGCCACGCCCCCCCCAGCAGCACCCTAGGCCCCTAGGCCTGATGATATATCAGCATCTCCACTCACTACCGAGCTGGACTGATGGGAGCTTTTGAGAACTGCCATTTCCCAAAAGATCACCTTGCCCAAAAAAAGTGATTCTCATGCAAAGAGCTGTGGGAGTGACATCTGGAAAACTATGGTTCTGCCCAGTTCTGTTTACAGTAAATACAAGCTATGAGTACTAACACATGCGTGTGAGTATATGCGCTAATGTCCATACCAGAGGATGCAACCTAAACTGTGAGCCCTGGACAGATAAGATTGTGCATTATTGGCTCCTTCTATAGCTATTACCAAAAGTTCCTTTAAAAAAAACAAATTATTGAGCAAGGTCGTGGTAGTGGTGCACGCCTTTAATCCCAGCACTCAGGAGGCAGAGAGACCTCCTGAGTAGATCTCTGTGAATTCGAGGCCAGCCCGGACTATGGAGCAAGTTCCAGGACAGGCTCCAAAGCTACAGAGAAACCCTGTCTTGGAAAACAAAACAAAACAAACTTCTCAATTTAGGGTCAGTGCGTGGCTTACTGGGTAGGCACTGGCTAAGCCTGATGGTCTGAGCTCAGCACCCACACGGTAGGAGGAGAGAACTGACCCCCCAAAAGTTGTTCTCTGACCTCTACATGCACTCAGTGGCATGTGCTCACACACAATAAATGTAAGAAAAAAAAAGTCTCACTTTAGAGGGGCTGGAGAGATGGCTCAGTGGTTAAGAGCACTGGCTGCTCTTACAGAAGACCTGGGTTCAATCCCCAGCACCCACATGGTGGCTTACTACCATCTGTAACCCAAGTTCTAGGGGATCCATCCCTCTACTGGCCTCCTTGGGCACCAAACACACATGTGGTACATGTACACACATGCAAGTAAACACTCATGAGCATCAAATAAAATTTTAAAAAATTAAATAAAAAATACAGGAAATAGCTATCTGAAGCAATATTGAAATTTTGCATTTAGTTCCTTCATCGCCCAAGACATAGAAAAGTGCACACTTCGTGGGGAAAGACAAGGGCACCGAGAGCATGAAAATCAGCAGAGTCTACGACTGCATGGGTGAGGAGTGCTAACAAGACTCATTACTTTGTATGCTAGTCTAAAGAGCTCAGAGAGACGGCTCAGCAGCTAAGCACACACTGCTCTTGCAGAGGGCCCACAGTCCAGCTCCCAGCACCCACATGGTGGCTCACAACTATCTGTAACTCTAGTTCCGAGGGATCTGATGCCCTCTTTTGGTGTGCAAAAATCCCACTCATTCATGCAGGCAAAACACTCGTGTATATTAAAGCTAAGAGAAGTTTTATTATTTTTTTTAACCAATGTGTATGAGTGTTTGCCTGTATGTAGGTCGGTGCACCACTTGTGTGCCTGGTGCCCACAGAGTCCAGAGGAGCATCAGGTCCCCTGGAGATGGAGTTATAAATAGTTGAGAGCTGTCATGTGGGTGCTGGGAATCGAACCAGGGTCTTCTGCAAGAGCAGCCAGGACTCCTACCTACTGAGCCATCTCTCCAGCCCCATGTTTGTTGATGTTTTCCTTGTTTGTTTCTTTGTTTTGGTTTTTCAAGACAGGGTTTCTCTGTGTAGACGTCTGTCTCCTGGAATTCATGCTGCAGACCAGGCTGGCCTTGAACCCACAGAGATCTACCTGCCTCTGTCTTCTAAGGCATGCACCACCACTGCCCAACTTGTTTTAAAGAATCTTAGCTAAGGCTCTAGCACAGTGACTTGCCTAGCCTGTCTGAGAACCTGGGTTCCAACCCCAGCAATACTGACTATGTATTTATGTGCTGTGCTAGAAATTAAACCTGGACAGTTAGGCAAGAGTTCTACCACAGAACTGCGCCTCTAGCCCCAACTGCAACTTCTTGTGATGGCGGTCTTTTCCTCATCATGGCTATGTCAACACAGTTCCGAGCTCAACCCCACGGCTACAATTTTACATTACTATGGTCACATTTCCTCTTTTGTACAGCGCTGTTTCCCCTGAAAAACAGCTGCTTCTCTCTGTCCTGACTTCTTTAGATTTCAGTGCGACTAGTTCACCCCCAAATGTTCTGACACAACAAAGAATTCATTTCCACAGGAGCCCAAGAGAGCAGTCAATTGGATTTTTGAAAACCTCCTTGAGCCTTCCGCCCCCAGCAGCATCTATGATTTTGCTCAGGGCCAGTACCCATCTATCTCTCTGGCTTCCCTCACACTACATGGCTAGCACTTTGCCCTCTGGGCCCTCTTCCCGGCACAGATTGTTGTTTTCTTGTTTTAACTTTACGTGTACGAGTGTTTTGCCTGTGTGCATAACTGTGCACCACACGCATGCCTGGTGCCCTTGGAGGCCAGAAAAGGGCATCAGATCCCCCAGAAGTGGAGTTACACATGGCTGTGAGTTGCTACATGGGTGCTGGATATTAGACCTGGATCCTCTGCGAGCGCAGCAAGTGCCCTTAACTACTGAGCCAACTCTTCAGCCCCAAGTTTTGAATGGATTTTTTGTGTATATCTTAAAAGATTTGTTTGTATGTATGAGTGCTGCTTTTGTTCTTGTTTTTAATGTGCACTATGTGCATGCAATGCCCAAGGAAACCAGAAGAGGGCACTGAATTCCTTGGGACTGAAGTCACTGAGCCATTTCTGAAGCCCCTCACCCCAGGTTTTGTTTTTTAATGAAGTCTTCTAAATTAGGGTTGTCTAGGCAGACATTTGCCTTTTTTTCTGTTATTCTTTTGTTTATTTTGTTTGTTTGGTTGGTTGGTTGCTTTTTCGAGACAGGGTTTTTCTTTGTAGCTTTGGAGCCTATCCTGGAACTTACTCTGTAAACCAGGCTGGTCTTGAACTCACAGAGATTCTCCTGCCTCTGTCTCCTGAGTGATGAGATTAAAGGCTTGCACCACCACCTCCTGGCTTGTTTTGTTTTTTGAGATATAGTTTCATTTTATCTTCTAGGCTGGCTTTGAACTCACTACATATCACAGGTTGACCTAGAACTATGGCAATCCTCTTGTCCCAGCCTCTCGAGAGCTAGGGTGTTCACTACACCATTAGTTGACACTGCTACTTGCTGCTGTCCCCTCTCCTGTGCTCCTTACCCTTGTGAGTTTACCTTTTTATTCCTTTACTGTCACTTGGGTGGGGATCAGAAATAATTGTGTTCAATTTGCAACATTTATTATTTATTTGTATGTTGGGGGGGTAGAGAGGTGCCTATGGAGACCAGAAGAGACTGATCCTCTGGATGTGAAGTCACAGGTGGTTGTGAGCTGTCTGGCATGGCTGATAAGAACCCAGTCCTCTGCAGGAGCAGCAAGGACTCCTAACCACCGAGCCAACTCTCCAGCCCTTTTTCTTTTCTTTTTTAAAATTACCATATAACCATTAGAAAACATGACAAGCCTGTGACATTTTCGTATACACGCATCATGTACTTTGTTCATATTCCATCAAGTAGAGCATGGCAGAGGTGGATGATATCCTCCTCTATCACTTAATGTTTCTTGGCTGGACCGGCCAGGAGCCTGTCAGCCTCCCTGCTGTGTACAATGATCTTCTCACCATCTCCCTTCTCCCCCAAGCTGCTGTGGTATGAGCACACACAGCAGCATCAAGCTTGGGTTGTTTTCTGTTTTGTTTTTACTCGCTTGCTTGTTTACTGTGGGAGCTGAACTGGGTTCACGAGTGCGCAGCATGAGCCCCACCAGTGAATCACACCCAACCCTTTGGTGTTTTGAGACAAAGTTTTGCTCTGAAGCCTAGGTTGACCTGGAACTCAATAGGTAGTCTTGGCTGTCCTTGACCCTTAGTCTCCCTGCTCTGCCTCCTGAGTTCAGAATCACAGGTCTTCACCACCATGCCCAGATCGTTTTGGCTTTTGCTTTTTGAGTTATGTACTGACAAGATGGCTTAACAGATAAATGTGATTTGGCTGCTATCAAAGTCAATAAACTGAGATAGATCCAGCACCTAAATGGTGGAGGGAGAATGGATTCCTACAGTTTGTCCTCTGACCTCCACATGCGTGCAGTGGTGTTCCCACCACATCAAAGTATGCAAATTAAAACAAAAATCACCAGGCATGTTGGCACACGCCTTAAATCCTAGCACTTGGGAGGCAGGGGCAGGTGAATGTCTTGAGTTTGAGGTCAGCCTGGTCTAGAGAGTGAGTTCCAGGACAGCTAAGGGAGTTACAAAGAGAAACCCTGTCTTGAAAAACCAAACAAACGAACAAATTGAGATGATCTTTCTTCTCCCAGAGACATAAACTATTTTACCCTTAATTTCCCAGTGTTTTTGAAGTGTCAACCCATTTGAAATTCATACATGTTGGGGGCTGTGGACCCCAGACCCTGAGGTTTCTGTAAACAACTTGTTAACGTTTGCAGCTGCTCTGAGCACGAGACCCTCAGGAGTTCCTGATGGCAGGGGAGTGATCTCTGGTGGGTTTGGCCAGGGTGTGGCTGTCAGTTAAGGATCCCTTTGTAAGCTGCCCTGGAACACAAGAAAGGTGGCGTACTCGGTTCAAGGATGACCCGTGTCCCTGTGTCTCTGTCTGTATGTGTGTGTTTGAATCTCCAGCTCACGTACTTGGTTCAAGGATGACCCGTGCCCCTGTGTCTCTGTNTGCAGCTGCTCTGAGCACGAGACCCTCAGGAGTTCCTGATGGCAGGGGAGTGATCTCTGGTGGGTTTGGCCAGGGTGTGGCTGTCAGTTAAGGATCCCTTTGTAAGCTGCCCTGGAACACAAGAAAGGTGGCGTACTCGGTTCAAGGATGACCCGTGTCCCTGTGTCTCTGTCTGTATGTGTGTGTTTGAATCTCCAGCTCACGTACTTGGTTCAAGGATGACCCGTGCCCCTGTGTCTCTGTCTGTGTGTGTGTGTGTGTTTGAATCTCCAGCTCGCGTACTTGGTTCAAGGATGACCCGTGCCCCTGTGTCTCTGTGTGTGTGTGTGTGTTTGAATCTCCAGCTCCTTTCCTGGCTCACGACCCATCCCGCGGTGCAGGCGCAACGCATACACGGGACATGGAGGAACTAAATTTCATCTTTTCCCCAGCGCTGACTTTTGAGTCCCTCATTTTCCTGGTGACTTATAAAGGGCCCATCTCACACCATACTCCTTTCTAGTTTGGGTCTGCTTTGGGCTTTCTACAAATAATTGGATAGACATTTAAAAAAAATTAAGTGGCTAAAGAAAACAACAGAACACAGGGAAACACTTATGTAAAAAGGCTCACGAAAACAAGGCAAGAAGGATTCTGTCTATATTTAACGACTGATACAAGGTGGTACTCAGGTAAGCTATTAACAAGGAGAAGTCTAAGCCAGCTTGTCTTGTCACCAGCAACCTGCTCACCCATCACACCATTTCCCTTGGGTATCTTTCCAGGCCGGAACCAGCCCTCTAGTTTATAGACTCTCTAGGCTCAGCAATGAGCTATATGAATTGGAGGGGAAGGTTCAGACAACAAGGGTGTCCACTGCCTGGGACTTACCTGGAGTTTGGCTAATTCCTTTCTGATGAGGAAGTTGACTTGGTCTCGGTCATTCCTAGAGTAATAAAGACGGCACCAAGATTGTTTCCCATCCCTGCCAGCACGGCCAGATTCCTGGTAGTAGCCAGCCATGGACTTGGCAATATTCCAGTGGGCAACAAATCTGTAGAATACAAAAGGATACAATGTATGATGGGAGAGTTGAGTGCTCCAGAGGAGGGAATCCTGTCAGAAGTGCTTACTCCCTGGGCCAGGTACAGGGGAACTAACACACAAGAGACAGAACCTAGAATATATCAGAGTCAGCTGGGTAAGACCCCTGTGGCCCTTCAAACAGGCCTTTCTGCCATAGAGCAGCCCAACTAAGAGGCCACAGCTGGAGTTATCAGAGAAAGTCTAGTAAATATGGCAAAAAAAAAACCCAAAAAAACCTCAACAGTCAGAACAGAAGGGATGGTCCAATGGTTAAGAGCACTGGCTGTTCTTCCAGAGAATAGGGTGTTCTGCTTTTTTTTTCCACAGAAGATGAGAACCTGTGGATTCCTTCTGGACTAATGTGGTTTGATGGACAAAGATCCCCTGAAAAATCTCCAATAGGAGCGGATGGCCCAGATGATCCAACGTTTTGGAGGACCACTGTTGGAGTTTTCTTTGAGGTCTACATCCAGAACAGCCTCAAGACTGCTAGTTGAGATGATCAAGCCTCACAGAATATTCCAGTCAGTACTTGACCATAATCCTAAATCATCTTTAGGTCCCCAAAAGATTATCAGCACCCCCAATCAACAGGAGGGAGCCTAGAAAACTAGGCCCATAGTCCCAAAAAAGGGATTATGGATGGTTGTCTTTGTTTAGAGTATTGATTACAAGTTGTTATGGATAATGGTCAGGAAAAAAAGCCAAAAAAAGGTTAGATTCAGAGTTCTTGTTTTGGAAAAAAAAAAAGTTGGGGGGGCTGCTGTGGGACAATGGTCTTATACCCTGTAAAGATTTGTGACTTGTATTGGCTTAATAAAATGCTGATTGGCTAGTAGACAGGCAGGAAGTATAGGTGGGGTGAACAGAATAGGAGAATTCTGGGAAGAGGAAAGACTCAGTCTGCAGTTGTCACCCAGACGTAGAGGAAGCAAAATGAGAATGCCTCGCTGATAAAAGGTACCAGGCCACATGGCTAACACAGACAAGAATTATGGGTTAATGTAATATTTAAGAGTTAATTAATAAGATTCCTGAGCTAATAAGCCAACCAGTTTATAATTAATATAGAACTCTGTGTGTTTCTTTGGGACTTAATGGCTATGGGACTAGGCAGGACAGAAACCTCTGTCAACAAGGTGTGAGTCCCAGCACCCATGTGGCAGCTCACAACCTTCTTTAACTCCAGGTACAGGGGATCCAATCCCTTCTTTTGGTCTCTGCAGGCACCAGGCACACCAGTGGTGCACAGACATACACGCAGGCAAAATACCCATACACATAAAATAAAAATGAAAAAAAAACCAAACCCTTAAAGCCAGAGGCCAGAATAAATATCAGACTGAAGAACAGGCTGGGCGAACTAGGTAGTGATGGCGCACGCCTTTAATCCCAGCACTTGGGAGGCAGAGGCAGGTGGATCTCCAAGTTTAAGGTCAGCCTAGTGTACAGAGAAAGCTCTAGGATAGCCAGGGCTGCATAGAGAAACCCTACCTTTAATAAAACCAAACCAAACCAAAACAAAAACCCAGGACAGACTGGGCATGTTGGTGCACACCTTTAGCCAGCACCCAGGAGGCAAAGGCAGGTGCATCTGAGTCTTTGGTCTGGTCTCTATAGGTGTTGGAGGAGATCACTTGTTTGTCCTGACCACCCATAACTGAAATAATCACACAGAAACTATATTATTTAAATCACTGCTTGACCCATTAGC
>LOJH01017449.1:6248-18200 GCA_001685095.1 Ellobius talpinus
ATTAAACCAATACAAGTGGCAAATCTTTACAGTGTACAAGAGCATTATCCCACAGCAAAAAGTTGTATACCTATAACCCCAATGCTAGCGACAGGGTGTAGACGGGTGGATTGCTGGAACTAAGCAGCCTCTGTGGAGGCCCAAAAATGTGAGCCTATTTCCACATTGACCAAAGGTCAGAGAGTTGGTACTTACCTCTATTCTTTCAAGGTTATTGTGTTTCTACCTCAAACAAAGTTCCCACCTAGATTTAGATCAGAGAGTTCTGCTCTTTCAAGGTTATTGTCAACAGGTGTGGCTAATATCCAGCCCTTGAATTTCAGGACTAGAGAAGTAGACATGTTTCTACTCCAAACAAAATCTAAGGAGCCAACTAAGTTTCTACTCCCTTAAGGAGATAACTATGGATTCTACCCAGGGAGTGGTTTGCCTACAGAATGTTTTGGTCTAGGTGCCAGTTTTACTTGTCTTGTTCTAGCAACAAAATGTTTACCTAAGAATGTAGCCCTTGACTTTCAGCTGGTTTCTTCATTTTCTTATATCATGTTAATGCAGTTTTTTTGTCTTACTCCTACCTCTTGGTATTTTAAGCAATTGGAAATTAAATGAGGGCATTTTCAGTATTCACTGGAACTCCCTCCCTCTATCCTATGTTTCTGTTTTATTATTTTCACTCGTCTTTGTTCTCTTTACTATTTTTCTGATCACCATACCCTTACCCTGGCAAGTGGTATTTTTGCCAAGGCTGGTCCCCGACAAGCTGCCAATCTAGCTCCAGGTTCAGTGAGAAAACCTAATTCAGGAGAATAAGATGGGAAGGGATAAAGCAGGACACCTGGCATCCTTCACCGATCTCTTGGTGTATGCATGGACAGGCACAGCCACACACCTATGTACACACACACACACACCAAGTAAAATGAAATAAAAGTAAAGTTAAAAAAAGTATTTACCTCTGCCAAGCTGAGAAAACTACAACAAACGCAGAAGTAGAACTGATGGGGAGAAGAAAAGATACAGAGTATGGGATAAAAGTGATATTATAAGCGATACTATGGATAATAAAAGAATAAACAATGGCAAAAAATTGTGAGCATATAGTAATATTAATATTCTGTTTCTGTGAATTTGGGGAAAATACATTCTTGGTATATTTTAGTTCTCATTGTTTAGAATTTCACACATGAATATCATGTATTTTGATCAAATCCAACCCCATTCCCTCCCTGCACATCAGCCTCTATTCCAGTCTTTTCCCTACCAACTCCATGTGTTATCCTTCCTTTTCTCCTTCCCTCTTTCCCTCCCTCCCTCCTCCCTCTCAACAACCCACTGAGTCTACTGGGTGGGCCTGTATGTACGTGGGTGTAGGACCACCCACTAGAGAATGGGTAGCCTTTCAGGAGTCACTCTTTCTTCTCAGGAGCCATCGATTCCCAGGAGCTCCTCAGCTAGGGGTGAGGCTTCATGAGCCCTGCCCATGTCTACGCTGGGATTTTGGCTGGCTTGGTCTTGGCAGACCTTGCTAAAGCAGGCACAGTTGTTGTGAGCTCACGCGTGCCATCATGCCCAGCAGATACTATTTCGAGGCAGACAGCTGCTATCTCTGGATCTCACAGCCTTCTGACTCCTCCATGTTGCTGAGACCTCTCCAGCCCTTTTTACACATTCTTAATGATGAAATTCTACTACTTGAACTAACATTCACTATTTGAAGAAGCATGAGTGTGGCAGGCTTTCTTGGACTCCCAAAGCATGACATGGAGACTTGTTATTAATTATGAATGCTTGGCCTTAGCTTGGGCTTGCTTCTTTGAAACCTGAATTAACCCATCCCTATCATTCTATGTGCTGCCCTGAGGCTTGTTTATCTCATCTCTACACTGTTCATCCTGCTCTCCTGCTTCCACCATGTCTGGCTGACTGGTCTCTGGGTGGCTGGCCCCTGGCTGGCTGGCCCCTGGCTGATTCCCCTTTTCTGTCTGTCTGCCAGCCCTGCCTATCCTTCCTCTGCCTAGCTTTCGGCTGGTCAGCTTTATTAGGTTTATTAGATCAATCAGATGCCTTAGGCAGGCAAGATGCAAGAGCAACACATCTTTACATAATAAACATAGCATAAACAAAAGTAATATTTCTTTACATAATTAATCTGCAACACAAACAAATGCAACACATCTTTATATAGTTAAACAAATAGTCTATTCCACAACACATGAGAATGGCAAAATAGAAAAGATATTTCAGCTTAGAAGTTGCTTAGTCCATTTCATTCCTGAGATACTGAAGGCAGACTTTTGTTGTTGTTTTGGTTTTGGTTTTTTGAGACAGGGTTTCTCTGTGTATCTTTGGAGCCTGTCCTGGAACTCACTCTGTAGACTAGGCTGGCTTCAAACTCACAGATATCCACCTGCCTGGGATTAAAGGCATGCGCCACCACTGCCTGACCGGAAGGCAGACTCTTAAGTAAAATGATCTTGGCTGGACATCCGTTCGACCATTTGCTATCAGAAAGGTTCAGCTCAGACCACATACACAAGCTGAGACACACAGTTACTGATAGACATATCAGTAAAACTGGAATAAAAATCTAGTCTCAAAATATTGGTAGGATTATAGGGAATGTCCTGGATGGGGCTGGAGAGAAGGGTCAATGGTTCAGAGCTCAGACTGCTCTTACAGAGAACCAGAGTTCAGTCCCCACCACCCACTTCAAGTGACCTACAACCTCCTGTAAGTCCCCTCTGAGGGCACCAGCAGTCACCGTCAGATACTCACATATAAAGAACACAGTGCACATAATTCAAAATGAAGTAAAAATTTAAAAAGGAAGGAAGCTCCTTAAACAGTGTGCCTGAACTCTGAGGGCTCAAAAGTGAAACGGATTGAAGCAAGAATTCAGTATTCAAATTTGCTTCACATAATTTCAATGAAAATACCAGAGTTTTGGCTACATGTTTGGATCAAAAAAAAGAAAGAAAGAAAAAGAAAGAGAGAGAGAGAGAGAAAGAAAGAAAGAAAGAAAGAAAGAAAGAAAGAAAAAACATATTCATAAAATTAGAGGTGGGGAAGGGGAAGAAAACCGAATGTCTTTCACATCTGGCTGTTTTACACTCAGTGCTGATTGCTGTCCAGGCAGGACTATCAAAACAAACCAAGTGGATTGTTGAAAGGTATAAGGGACTGTGGAGTCCATCAAAGAGCAACACATCAGTATGGAAATGGCAGAGAAAGCTATTGCTCTGTTAAATTAATGAGCCCGTAACAAACAGTTGTGAAGAAATGATCACATGTGAAGGACATGAAGAAAAAAGGATAAATGCCAAGCCCCGAGCAGCCCCGAACTCAGGGCTAAGACGTCCTTTTGGGACAAAGGTTCCACTACAGCACGTGTGAGAGTGTCTTCAGAGAGGCAAGGGACAAAGACAGGTATGGATTATCTACTGGGGATCGCCAGGGGACCGTATCTCACCAACCTTCATCCTCCGATGATGGGGGGCAGACTGATCTCTGTGAGTTCAAGGCCAGCCTGGTCTACAGAGCGAGTTCCAGTACAGCCAGAGCTACAGAGAGAAACCTGTCTCGAATCCTGCCCCCCAAAAAAAATAGGGGAGAAAGGATTTATTTAACTTGGGAGTCTAGGTTACTATCCATCATGGTCTGGAAGGCAAGGTCAGGAACCCGAGGCAGAGAAAGAGGGGGGAGGGAGGGAGGAAAGAAGGAAGGGAGGGAGGAAAGAAGGAAGGGAGGAAAAAAGGGAGGGAAGGAGGGAGGGAGGGAAGGAGGGATGGGGAGAGAGAGGGAGACAGAGACAGAGACAGAGACAGAGTAAATGCATGCATGCTTACTGCAGGGCCCAGCCCATGAAAGGGTGCCACCCACAATTAGGATGCATCTTCTCACTTTAACCCAACAAATATTCCATCTAGGCAATCCCTTTCCCAGGCCATTTTTACCTTGTGCCAAGTTGATAAAGAAGAGTAACCCTCACAGAGTGTCCGATGGACCATTTTGAGGTGCATCTCTCTTCCTGACTCCGTTAAATCTGAGTAGCTGGTGGAAGGTTCCACCTCTAGTGAACACCTCGGCTATCCATGGAACAGAGGCGGAGTCCAAGTAGCTTCCAAGAGATGCCCCTGCGGTTGGGCACCAATTTGTTCCCAGACTGCTCTGGGTCACGTGTGCTGGGGGGGGAGCAGGAGCTCTACCAGCTGAGGGGCGGGACCTGCCAGTTGAGGGGCGGGGCCGTGAGCAGAGCTTGGATTGAGCGGTCTGCTGCCCTGGCGCCCACTCCCAGCGCCTGCCTCCCGAGCCTGTGGCAATCGCGCGCTCCCCTTCATCATGTTGTGGCCAGGCAGCCAGGCGCTTCGGCACTTCTCCACCGGTCAGGTGAGTCCAACCAAAGCGAGCATCCACGTCCTGGTCTTGCTTTCTAGGCCTCAGGGGCTGCAGGGTCAGCGTGGCGGAGGCTGGGGTGGGCAGTGATGCCCAGATTTGCAAGAAGGGACCGCAGCATTTTTCATACTGGGCGACTTCAGAGAAGGCTGCTGCGGGTATCCGTGATGGGAATTGTCAAGTGAGCCTTTGTCTCTTGTGGGGAATGAGTTGCAAACGAGGTTACTGAATGTGTCATGTCTGGCTGGGATGACAAGCTGGGGAATGACAATGGGTAAAGGAACAGGAGCTAGCATCTGTTTTCTTCCGTTTTGCATTTCAACCGAGAGGTTCCCTGGCCCCGACGTGAACGATATAAGGTCGGGATGATGAATTAGAGTGAGCACTAGGCACCGGCTTTGCAAGGTCTGTCAGATGCGACCGTGACTCAGGCAAGCTCAGTACCGCAAGCAGGGACTGCCTGGTGCTTCACACCAAGTCGCAGCGGCCAGATTTCCAGGATCACCCAGCACTGCTGGAGTAACCACGCTGGAACGTTGTTAAACTGTAGAGTAAGAATCCCCGGCCCTGGCCCAGCCCTCAGGCTTGAGATTGCATCAGCGCTTCTAGAAACGGAAAGACACGTTGCAAGTGGCTCTGCCTTCAGCACTTGGGTGGGCCTTGGGAGAAGAGCCTTTCTGAGCCTAGACGATTCAGGCTGTTCAGGCCAAGGAAAGCAGCTATCCTGTGTACATAATCTCTTTTGTAAGCAGTACGTCCCGGCTGTGTTATAAAGGATTTGGCCCCATTCGTTTTTCTCTGACAGTGCCATATGTAAAACAAGTATAAGGCAGAATCTTGAATCGTGCTAAGAATTTGTCCCTGGTTTTCATTCATTTCAAAGTTTTGTGTCGCCTAGATAAAGTCAAACGGTCAGAATTCATCTTGCTCCTTAGAATGAACTCTAGTGATTTCGGGGAATAGTCACAGTTACCTGTCTGCCCTGGGCTTTTGATTGCTTGACTGGGCCACCTTTGGACCCTTCCTTAGCTTCTTCAATTACTCACAGACAGCAAGGGGCTGTCACCTCACTGGCCCTTGTCACACCACCTACCTGTAAGTAAACTGTTGGAAAGCTGAAAGGAAGGAGTTTCAAAGGATGAGGATTTCCACGTGGGGTTACAGAAGTTTTCAGTAATAAAAACTGAACAGGCCAGGTGACAGATAGCAGGAATAGAAACACGGCTGGGAGAAGCAGCAGGCTGTCCCAGGGGCCCACTGTCCCCAGGAGTACATGTGGGAAGGTGGCCACAGAGAGAGCTTGGAATCAGGCAGAGTTCTGCATGGTCAAAAGGAAGATGGTGAAGAACTAGGGACATTTTACTCTAAAGATACTATAGATCACCTCCTGTGTGTGTGTGTGTGTGTCGTGTGTGTGTCCTGTGTGTGTGTGTCCTGTGTGTGTGTGTGTGTGTACCACGGAGGTCAGAAGAGGATTGGCGCTGGAGTTGCAGGTGGTCCTGAGCCACCTAACATGGGAGCAGGGAATGGAATACAGGTCCCCTGGAGGAGCAGCAAGTGCTCTGAATGACCAAGCCAGCTCTCCAGCGCCATCTACCTTGTTTCTGAGCCAGGGTCTCTCATGGCCTGGAACTTGCCTATTCAGCTGGACTGGTGGGCTAGCAAGCTCTAGTAATCCCCCTGCCTCTGTTTCCTCAGCACTGAAATTACATGTGCACGCCCCTATAAACAGCTTCTTCACTATTAAATTATTGAGCGTTTCATACATGAGTACATGTGTTTATAACATTTCTCCCTCTCCTTCTCTCCCTCCAACTCTTCCCATGTACCACTTCAACTATTATTGTTACATACATGTGTGTGTGCGTGTGTGTAAAACCTTCTGAGTCCATACGTGTATGTGTGTGTGTGTAAAACCTTCTGAGTCCATATGTGTGTATGGTGTGTGTGTGTGTGTGTGTGTAAAACCTTCTGAGTCCATTTAACATACATGTTTAGGGCTGGTCACTTGGGATTTGAGGTGCAGGCATTATATTATAGATGTATCGGTTGGGACTGAGCATCCCATGACCAGTTCTGCACTTTAACCAATCATGTGGCTTTCTATAGTTATCTCCATCTACTATGAACAAAAAGCTCCTTTGATGAGGGGTGAGAGCTACACTTATGTGTGGATGCAAGGATGAGTATTTAGGATGCAGTTGGGAATCAGACTAGTTTAGTAAAGAGGCAGTGCTGTCTTCTCTTCTAAGGTTGGTGACCTCACTAGCCATGGGGAGTTGGCTAGGTTTATATTACCAGCCATAAATTCCCTGCTATTTAGAGGGTCTTAAGTCCTTGCCCAATAAAGCTGCTGGTTGCACCAAGATGTGAGCACCACCATGGCACCTTTTGGGATATCCTGACCTAGTGATTGTTGTGGTATGCAAATGTCACAGCTATTCTTGATTTTCTCCTGTTGGCAGCTGGCAATGCCCCCTCTAGTGCTATGAAAGTTAGTCCTCAGGGAAGAGGCTGTACCTGGTGGTTTCTCTCCCGCCCGCCAGTTCCTGATAACCACTCCGAGGCTTAATATTAATTACAAACGGTTTAGCCGATGGCTTAGGCTTCTTCCTGGCTAGCTCTACATATTGAAATGAACATATTTCTAATAATCTGTATATCTCCATGTGCCCTGTGGCTTACTGGTAATGTTCTGGCATCTTAATCCTCTAGTGGCTGCTAGCGTCTCTCTTGACTCTACCTTCTTTCTCCCTATATTCAGTTTGTCTTTCCCACCTAGCTATATTCTGCCCTGCCATAGGCCAAAGTAGCTTTATTCATCAGCCAATAAAAGCAACACATATTCACAGCATACAAAAAGGTTATCTATCCTGTATCAAGAGGCGTTCCAGTCAAATCCAGCTTGATTTTTCTGAATCCAATGTCTGAAGTAGATGGCATTTTCATCAATGGGGTCTTGCCTTCAGCTTCTGAGAGGCAATCAAGGGCAACAGTAACAGGGTTGTTTTGGGAGTTTCTTGGACTCCCCTGAGCAACAACTTGACAGAAGGTTTCTCGTGTCTGAAATGGTGGTTTTTGTTAGAGTCTAGTTTTCAGGAGCATTATTACCCCAATTGGCCAGCAGGACTGTAAGTTACTAAGTAGCCCAGGCTGGTCTTGTACTATCAACCCTCCAGTCACCATAGCAACCAGACTAATCATTTTGTGTTGGAGGTCTTGGAACTTGTGGTAGCCCTTGAATCATCTTACAACATTTTCCGCGATCTGTCATCCAGTGTTTTCTGTCCACAACATCAGCTGCCACCATTACTACATTCTTTCACAGGTCTATTTCAAAAACAAGCTGAAGTTGGCGCTTATTGGCCAGAGCCTCTTCGGAAAGGAAGTCTACAGCCACCTCCAGAAAGAGGGCCACCGAGTAGTGGGGGTGTTCACAGTTCCAGACAAGGATGGGAAGGCTGACCCACTAGGTGAGTACACCTGGAAACACTGGGTCAAACACTCTCAGGGCTGGTGGGTGATCAGAGCTGCTTTTGTTGAATGTGACCTCTGCTGTTGTTGTGACATTATCAAGACAAGGCTTTCATAGCCATGGTCCAAGGTAGCTGCCTCAGCCCTAAACAAGTCAGTGTTCCAGCAAGCAAACAGGGAAAAGAGGGAGCCAGGAAGATGGTTCCATCAGTAAAAGGCTTCCCACACAAGCTTGAGAACCTGAGTTCCGATCCCCAGCACTCACACCAAGTTTAGTGCCCCAGCCTTGTCTGTTTCGACAGCATTGTGGGGTGGAGGTGGAAACAAGGGAATCACTGGCCAGATAACCTAGCCAGTTGGCAAGCTCCTGGTTCAGTAAAAAGACCCTGTCTCAGAAAATAAGATGAAGAAGGATTAAGGAAGACCCCTGACATTGACCTGTGGCCTACACACACACACACACACACCACACACCACACATACCACACACAGGTGCACACATGGACACGATCACACACTCATATTAACATATACATGCATCACATATCCACACACCAAAAAGAGAAATAGAGGAGGCAGAAGATGATCCCATTATTAAGAACACAGCCCAGAAATGGCACACATCACTACCGTTCATACCCAGTCAGCCAGGTCTGAGGTACAGGCCGGCTCACTTGCAGAGGAGCCTGAGAATTGAGACTGCCTTTGAGGCAGCTATGTATTTAGCTGCATGAGGTGTCTTAGTTTGGTTTCCTGTTGCTGCAGTGAATAGATTTTTGTAAAGGGCCTTGACAAAAGCAACTTAAAGGAGAGAGGATTTATTTGCCTTGCAATTTCAGGTTAGAGTCCAGCCCTGCGGGGAGATCAAGGCAGAGGGGGCTGAAGCAGCTTGTCCGTCACATCCACTTGCTCGTGAGCAGGGAGTAATGAGTGAATGCACTCCTGCTAGTGCTCAGCCGGCTCTCCCCACCCTCACACAGCTCAAGAACCCCTGCCTAGGGAATGGCATTGCCCCTCTTGGATGAGCCTTGGCACTTCAACCAAGGTGATCAAGACACCCCCCACATAGACCAGCCCACAGACCAGCTTGACCCAGTCTCTTGTTGAGACTCTCCTCCCAGGTGACTCTCGACTGTGTCAAGGTGGCAAGTCTGGCCATCACACCAGGGGATTCCACTGCCAACGGATGAGGGCAGACAACTAGCAGTCCCTGCTGTGTCGATGGATTTTTGGAATTAACAATATGATTATCAGACTCATTTCAAGATAGATCTGGGAAAGGGACATTCCCTTGGTACCCGGACCCAGGGTCAGGACCTTGGTCCATTGGCCTTGACCATCTGAACTCATGATGTAACTCAGAAAAAGGAGATGAAGCCAACCCAACTTTTATACAATGTGGCCTTGAGGTGGTAACGCATGCTTAGCAGTGGATGTTCTAAAATCAGGGACTGGCGCAGATCCTATCACTTACCAGCCATGTAAGCCTGTGCAGATCAGTGAGCTTACTAACCTCCAATTCAGTGGCCCCTGCCTCACATGGCTACAGTGAGAACTCGTGGGGAATGTGCATAAAGTGCTGTGCAAGACACTGTCAGGGCCTAACACGGCTTCAGAGATGAGGTTTCGTCCTGGAGACCTCATCTCAGCCGTGAGGACTGTGATAACTGGACAGAGAAGGGACAGGGAACAGAGGAACACTGGCAACCCCCCCGGCTGTGGCTCCTGGAAATGACCTAGGATGGCTATATAGAGGGCTGACATACATACACAGGTATACACACACACACACAACATATACACACACCAAATGAATGAATAAAAATGTAATGAAAGTCAATACCTGAAAATATGATCTACTCACCAGCTTCTGAACTCATTATGCTTTCAATACGTAGATGCACGCCAACACATAGATGCACGCCAACACATAGATGCACGCCAACACACAGATGCATGCCAACACACAGATGCACGCCAACACATAGATGCACGCCAACACATACATAGATGCACGCCACACATAGATGCACGCCAACACATAGGTGCACGCCCCTCTAGAAAGATGGATGAACCTGATACAAACGACAACATCCAACTCTATTCACGCTCCAAATTCCCTTCCGTGCTGCTTAACCTGTCAAAGTTTTGTGAAACTGAGATGTTACCATGTGGGAATAGAAGAACATGACCTGTTTAAAAAAAAGGACAATCTCTTTTTTTGTTGTTTTGTTTTTTTGTGTTCAGCTTTGGCTGCAGAGAAGGATGGGACCCCTGTGTTCAAGTTCCCTAGATGGAGAGTCAAGGGTAAAACCATCAAGGAGGTGGTGGAGGCCTACCAGTCAGTGGGCGCCGAGCTCAATGTGCTCCCCTTCTGCACACAATTCATCCCCATGGATGTCATTGATAGCCCAAAGCACGGCTCCATCATCTACCACCCTTCCCTCCTTCCCAGGCACCGGGGTGCTTCTGCCATCAACTGGTGAGACTTGGAATAGCAGGAATGGTGGCTGTTTCCACAGGCTGTGGACAGAATGTTTTTTCTGTTTTGTTTTGTTATTTATTTCCTACATGATGCAGACACTAGGTGTGCTTGGGGCTGAGAGATGGCTTAGTCAGCAAAGCGCTGTGTAGACGGAAGTTTCTGTCCTACCTGTCCCACAGTCATTCAGTCCCAAATAAACACACAGAGGCTTATATCAATTATAAACTATTTGGCCTATTGTTCAAGCTTATTACTAACTACTTCTTATGACTTAAATTAACCCATGTTTAGCCATGTGACTTGGTACCTTTTCTCAGTGAGGCATTCTCATCTTGCTTCCTCTGCGTCTGACTGATGATTACATCTCTGCCTTTTCTCTTCCCAGAATTCTCCTAGTCTGGTCGCCTGGCCTATACTTCCTGCCTGGCCACTGGCCAATCAGCATCTTATTACTGACATGAGTGACAAATCTTTGTAGTGTCCAAGAGCATTATCCCACAGTGGTACTGTGCATGGACGAGGACCTGAGTCTAGAGCCCTCGTACCCACATAAAGCCAGGCGTGGAGGCTCTGTAATCCCAGCTCTCTGGAGTTCATTGACTAGTCAGCCTGGCTGAATCAATGGGCTCAGGGTTCAGGGAGAGACCCTGACTCAATAAATAGAGTGGAAGATACCTGGCATCACTCTCTGGCCTTTGCATGTGTGTGTACTCCATATGCACACATCTACAGAAACATGTGCATATAGCATGTGTGCGCCCACACACACCTAGTGTGCTTGTAGGGTCCTAATAGATTGCTTGAATTGTGTGAACTCCTCTGGGGTCTGGAAACACTACATGACATGGGACCGGATTTCCCAAGGATGGCCTCTGGCTATTAATTCTGGCTGTAACCAGGTCACTATGCTTCTGTGGTCAGATGAATGAGATCAGTTTGATCATGCTGGCTTATGGCAGGATTTCTTTGCACTTTTGACATGTACTAAAACGGTCTTCAGAGTGCGTGATGCTCTCGGAAACTTTTTTCCTTTTTATGCAAAGGATCTCAAGTACATTTAGGAAGATGTGAGTCACTTTAATCTGCCTTCTTAGCATCCATCCCCTTCCTTTGACTTAAAGTTCCTTGAAGAGACAGTCCAACATCCTCATGTCTGTTTCTAGCACAGCTCCTGGCACTCCCTAAGCGCCTCACACCATGGCACCCCATGCCAAGGCTGAACTGGGTCTCCTCACCAATTCCATCTTCATTCTCCTATCTGCCACCTTCCTGATATGGCTCAGCATCAGCTTATCAAGTATATAAAAAACATCTACATGTGGATTAAATGGCTGAAAAAAAGAAAATACTTGGTGTTTTAAAGTTGATGCCAGAAATTCATTTTCTTTTGGTTTTATAAATAATAGTAGTAGATACCTTTGCATTTGAATCTTTTCTTTTTCATTTTGAATTATCTCAACGTGCAGAATCATTGGGTCAGAGCATATGAGTATTTTCAAGGCTCCTGGCAGTGTAATGCTAATTCCTCAATATTTCTGAAAAGATTTAGGGCTTGCTTGCTTGCTTGCTTGCTTGCTTGCTTGCTTGCTTGCTTGCTTGCT
>LOJH01017450.1:6578-20720 GCA_001685095.1 Ellobius talpinus
TGGCTTGTGAGATGTTATTGGATGTGATTTTAGAGACTCACCTTTCTCTAGGTTAGTTTTAGAAAAGTCTGGAGAACTTCATGAAGGTTGAGTTGCATGTGCCCATCCCTGGCTGTGGTCTTCTGGAAGGCAGGGCAGCCTGAGCTCTGCAGTTTATTATACTTTATGCAAGAACTGTGGCCTTGCAAAATCAATATTTTATTCTTCCAGCTTTTACTAGTCATGCATATTAACTTTTGATATTTTCCTTTATGTTGAGTTTAATAGTTTTATATGTATAAGTCATTAAAATGCTATTTTATTCTATATATAAATTCATTTTATTGAAAAATGTTAAATCAGAATATTCTGGGGCTTACACTGCATGAAGGAATTATAAGATGAGCTGCATGAAATGTGTTTGTTCATGATTATAAATAAAAATATCCACTCTCTGAAATGTCTCCAATAACATCTTAAATGAATTCCTCTAGATAAATACATTCAGGTATATATATATATTCATTATATATATAATGAATATATATATATTCATTTTATATATATATATAATGAATTCTGCATTGTTTGAGTTTCAATTAAGCATCAGAGTTAATGTGTTACATTTGAATGGTAGATGAGATCTCAAATACTAATATTGTATCAGAGTTTATGTTTTACATTTAAATAATAGAGAGTAGAAAATAATGGGCATGGATTAGATATTGCAGATCTTCTTCCAAAATGAAATGGGCTTGTTGATTGTAAATGTGGATACAGATTCATGAACTCATTATTTGTTCTCTATATTAAGAAATATAAATCAGTTGACTCAAATTCACAAGGGTGAAAATATGTGAGAAATGTGCAGATTTGGTTAGGACATCAACGTCCCTGTCTATTTGGCCAGCTGTGGGTGAAAACCCATGCAAAGAGGTCTATCTTCAGTTCATGGAAGTCTATGAAAAGGACTGACTTTGAAAGAGCTTGTAGGGCAGAAGGACAATGGAGCAAGGCTTAAAAAGAGAGTTAGTGGTGTTAACACCACACAGCACAGCTCAGCACATCCACATGTTAGCGAGAGTGCTCTATGGAGAGCTGTGTCAGTCAGCACAGATTTTTCCCAAGTACAGAGGCTGAGAGGGGCAGGCACTCACTCAAGGTATAAATTAGTGTTTCATAGATGAAGATGTAAAAGGAATGCCCATCTGGCATTGTTTACATGAAGAAATTAGGACTCAGGAATCTTCAGAAATTTGCCCAAGGTCTCAGGGCTGCATTGTAAGGAGAGAAAGGTTTTCCTCAAGAAGACTGGAATCAGTTAAGCTCAGAGCCTTAATGTGGCAGCAATTCCTGGCAGGGCTATAGAGAGGAACTGCTGGAGATATGAGAGGATCCTGTGCTGAGCACAGAGAAGCGAGAAGAGGCAGGAGAGGGGCTCCTCTGGCTGTCTGGCTGGATGACAGTCCCACCACCATCCAGCCTTAGCAAGGTAAGGGGAATGTGACTTGGTGACCTGCATATAAGGGTCAATTGTTTTATTTTAAATTGTTTGTTAAAAGAACCTGAAGTAACTTCACCTTTTTATCACCATTTTAAACTTAATTTGATAACCTGTCCATTCTGACTTTATTTTCCAAAATCCCTTAAAAATAATGATTATGCTAAAATTGCTTCTAGTTGTAGGAAAATTTTGAAATATTCATACTACTTAGTTAAATGAGATTTAAAAGTGATTCATTTAAAAAATTCAAAACTGAGCGATGGGATGGATGACTTACAATGGTAAAGAGTACATTGTACATTAAAATACTCCACTTAAGAGGTGACTTTTTTTTCCAGTCCATCACAGTTGCAAGGATGGACCTGATTGGGGCAGTGAGGGAATGAAGAAAAGAGAGATACAGGGACACACAGAAAGGACAGGACTGATAGTCTAGAGTTTCAGATGAAGAAGCCCTAGTGCCCTGGAAGCCAGCGTGTTTCCTACATGAAGCTGAAGGGAGCAGCAGGGTTCTTTTATACAGCAGAACAAGGAGATGGGGTTATTATGGTACGCTAACTAGGGAGCAGGTTTAGCTAGTCATAGTAATAGCACGCTCTGCAGGTGTCCTAGTTAGGTTTGCTATTGCTATGAGCTGATACCATGATGGCAGCAACTCTTATAAGCGAAAACATTTATCGAGGATGGATCACAGGTTCAGAGGATTAGACCATTGTCATGGTGGGAAGCATGGGGGCATGCAGGCAGACATAGTGCTGGAGAAGGAGCTGAGAGCTCGACATCAGCAGGCAACAGGAAGAAAGGGAGGCACTGGGCATGGCTTGAGCATTTGAAAGTTGAAAGCCCACCTTGACACATTTCCTCCAACAAGGCCATATCTACCCCGCAAAAGACACACATCATAATAGTGCCACTTCATAATGACCACGTGTTCAAATATATGAGCCTGTAGAAGTGAATCTTATTCAAATTCCTACTTTCTGTTCCCCAGCCCCAATAGGCTTGTAGCCATATCATAACGCAAAGATGCATTCAGTCCATCTTCAGAAGTCCCCATAGCCTATTAGTCTCAACACTGTTTAAAAATTTAAAGTTCAAAGTCTCTTCTGAGACTCAAGATAACTTCTTAGCTATAAACCCCTGCAAATTCAAAAGCAGATCACATATTTCCAACATACAGTAACACAGAAAATACATTATCATTCCAAAAGGGAGGAAAGGGAGCATAGTGAGGAAATACTAGATTAAAACAAGGCCTAAAACCAGCAGGGCAAACTCCAAATTTTGCATCTGCATGTTTGATGTCAAAGTGCTCTTTAGAGCTCCAACTCTTTTCAGTTTTGTTGAATTCAATACACTTCTCTTTCTTGGGTTAGTTCCACCCCGTTATCAGCTCTCCTTGGCAGGTTTGCCGTGATTCTGGCATCTCCAACATCTTGGGCTTTCCAATACAATCCAGAGTTCACCTTCAAAGTTTCACACAATGCAGGGAAACGCCTGACACATGCCTTTCATGAGTAGTTTTTCCTTAGCCAAAGAAGGAAAGTCCATAACCCCTTTCTTATATCCTCCACTCTAAAGCCAGAACAATGTGGCCAAAGCTACCAAGTTCTGCTGCTTGCTGGAGCTGAAACAAGGCCCCTCATTCAAATATATTTTCACTTGCTTTCTGTTTTAAATGGTTTTCTTCACTGCTTTTTCCTGGCTGTCCTGGAACTCACTCTGTAGACCAGGTTGACCTTGAACTCAGAGATTCACCTGCCCCTGCCTCTGGAGCGTGACATATACCACCATACCTGGCCCTAAAATTTTCTTTAATTCCTTTTCACAAATTTGAAGCTTAGCTGAGTAGGGTCTTGCCCTGAAGTCACCATTCCCTTTATTCCATTTAACATTCACTCTTTTTATCTCCTTGAGTACCGGACTTGACTACATTGTACTTCCTGGTGCTCCTTTTCTCCGCAAACCATTCATTTTGTGTTTTTCCTTGCTCAGTTTGCTTCTTTTCAAGCATCTCCACTAATAACCAAGCAACACAGTCAATACTAGGGTATCTGGAAATCTCCTCTGCCAAAACTATTAATTCATAACTCTTAAATTTAACCTCAGACAGAATTTTTTTAACAAGGGCAGAAAGCAGCCATATTCTTTGCCAAAATATCACTAGAATGTCCCCTAGGACACAAACTAATATTCTTCTACTCTGAAACCAAATCACCATTTTCACCACTGTCTTCCACATTGCTACTAGTATGTATGACCCGTGAAGCACCACTTAAGGCATTCAACTTGATTCCTAAGACAAAGTCTCAACCTCCACATTCCTTCAAACAAAATCACAGTCAGGTCTATCACAACAATCCCCCAGTCCCTGGTACCAACTTCTGTTTTAGTTAGGACTTCTGTTGCTGTCAGGAGCCACTATGACCACAGAAACTCTTATAGAGAGTAACATTTAGCTGAGGCTGGCTTAAAGGTTCAGAGGTTTAGTCCATCATCATCATGGTGCTAGACACAGAACTGAGAGTTTTATGTCTGCATCGGCAGGCAACAGGAAGTGAATGAGATGCAATGGGTCTGGCTTGAGCATTTGAAGTCCCAAAGCCAGTGACACATTGCCTTCAACAAGGCCACTCCTTGTCTCAACAAGGACACCCCTTCCTCATAGTGCTACTCCCTAATGACCAAACATTCAAATTTATGAGCCTATGAGAGCTATTCAAATCACCGCAGTCGGGGAATAATCTTCGGGTCTTAAATAGCTGCTGAGAGAAAGATATGGTGGTCATTGTCTGCACACAGCCAGCATCCACACGTGGATCAGCAGAAGGTCTGCCATCCTTCTGAGGTTACTCTTGGGTGGGGGTGAGTTGCTATTTTCCCATGGATCTGAGACTAGGATTCTTGAGATGGCCAGTCCTATGTCAACAGCACATATTCACTCAAGACTTTCCTCACCCGTCAAGTCTTCTTCCATTCCCCACCACTTGCAAATGTAACCATCTGCTGGAGAGTCACATCCTGAATTCTATAAAGGTCTGTGCAATTATCTCAGTTCATTTCCATGATAATTCATCATCACTACATATTTCATCCAATTTTTTTAAATTATGATAATCACTGCATGACAATTAAATAATAACCCAAATACATAAAATATGTAAGTTTCATACTTTGAATTCTGAAACTAATTGTATAGCATTTAAAAAATTTTAAACATTTTATTGATTCATGCACCTCATTCCCACTCATTTACAGTCCTCTATATCCACCCTCCACCCTTGTAACCTCCATACCAAAGAAAATTTAAAAATTAAAATTAAAAATAAAACCTCTCCAATTTTTCTTGGCAATGACCTAATCCTCTATCAGTCACAGCCTCCTCCCATACCACTGTTCCACCATGTTTCACCATCCCTCTACTCTGTCTTTCCCACTTCTCCATCACATATTTGTTCCTCCGAATGGCATCAGAAGCTGCAGTGTGTCAGGCTGTATGCCCTTTTATCCAAACAGCTCTACTTGAAAATGTTCTTTGCAATGAGTCATTGGTCTGGTTCAAGGCCTCTGGCTTCTGCTATACCATTGGTCCTCGACCTTCACTAAGATTTCTTCTCTCAGATAGCTTGCTGTTTCTCCAAGTTGTGGAGATCCTGTTGCTATGGTTCCACAGGACCAGTCCCTTCATGAGTTCCAGCAGCTCATCAAAAGGGTAGGTGTTGGGATGGACCAACTCAAGTTTCTGGATCTGGGCCTGGATGGTAGCTGAGTTGGTTAGCCTGGGTCTCCCTTCCACTCCCCCCAACAAGTGCATGACCCATTTCCCAAGGTTCATATAATTGCCTGTCTTTGCTACTCCATGAGTGTTGGGAGCTGTAGACCCTCAGACTCTGAAAGTTTTCCTGCAACTGGCAAGGTGTGGGCTATCTCAGCATGTTTGAACACCAACATGGTTTCAGTCAGCAGCCCAGACCATGGACATCTGCATGGACTTTCGTGGTAGCATGGGCCACAGACTTGAGCTAGAACCAGGGATCCAGATATGGCCCTTGGTGGCAGCACACAACCAGACATCAACATAGCCTTAGGCACCAACCCAGACCACAAACACTGAAATGGCCACTGATGGCAACAGGTGGCAGCCTGGCTGATATCGCCATGGCCTACCACATCAGCCTTCTCCTCACAGTTGTGCCTCTAGCTCTACCTGTCTCCACAGTGCATAAACCACTCAGCTCCACTTGCTCTCCCGTCTACCACATGTTCTATCCTTCCCATCTCTCCACCACATATGTGTTCATCGTAGTGGCACCCACAGCCCAGCAGCCAGGGGCAGGTGCCTGGGTGTCTTCCATCCACCCAAAACCATGGGGTTACTCTTAAAGTGATGGAAATTATTCTAGTTTACTACATATCTTATTTTTTCTCACACAGTTTAGTGAACTATGCTCTGTCCTAATTTCAGTAGCAAATGCTATGATTCAGTAAATTTACAGACTAGTTAAGTGATAATCATTTGCCACATATATGGAATAAATGCTTTTAAAAAGAAAATAGATGCTTGAAAATATATCATTTAATAATTTGTTGAATCTATAAACATAAAATAAATGCAATGTGTCATCTGCTTTAAAACTTCCTGAAACTCAAGGGGCTGATTTAACTTACTATTATATGCTGCCTCTGGAAAGGCAGCTAATGACTTCAGGAAATATTGTTGGTGGAGGGTGACTTGTTGGTTCCCCGCTGTTTGGCAGCTCAGACCTAAAATAATCACACAGAAACTCTATTATTTAAATCACTCCTTGGCCCATTAGCTCTAGCTTCTTATTTGCTAACTGTTACATCTTAATTTAATCCATCTCCATTAATGTTGCATCACCAGGAGGTTGTGGCCCTACCAACAGAGTTTCAGCCTGTCTCAGGCAGCGGCTCCAAGGCTTCTCTTCACTCCTCCTTCTTCCTCCCAGCATTCAGTTTAGTTTTCCCCACCTAGCTCTGTTCTACCCTACACATGCTTTACTGTGTGTGGTAGAAATACATGCTCTGAGGTCAGATAAAGGCATTTCATTATCATTGATTCCACTTATTTCTTGTTTGATTATGAATTAGTTTCTTAAAATATGCCTTGGTTTCCTTATCTTGTAATGGCAATAAGTGCTATTACCTAGCTCAAATACATATGTAAAACTCTCCACTTGAGGGTTCTACCAAATAATCCAAAGAGTTGTTAAAACTTCTGGGTCTATTTAGCAGCAATGATGAGGCCTAACTCAGTTTTCTCTTCTTATTTAACCGAAGTAATCCTTTCAGGATTTCTGTGAAGTCAGTCTGGATCGACCTTGTAACATGACAATTCTGAAAATCCAGATACAGCAGTGGAGGACCTATGATTACCATATGCTGGAAATGATAAAAAAAAAAAAAGGTTTTTTGCAAACTGCACCACAAATAGGAAGCTCTTGTTCTTTACTTGGGGTTTCTGAATATGATTTACATCTATGATACAGTCTTTTATTTTAAATTTTGTAAGTTGAGCTTAGAGGCAGAAGCATCCAAAATGCAATTTTAGTGATTGTTTGACCCAAATAGAAACATGACTGAAGAGTCTGTATGAGACCAGTCTTGTGTTTCCAAAGGTCAGTCATCTAGATAGTCATCACAGAGAGTCATCTAGACAGTTATCAAAGATAGTCATCTAGACAGTCACCAGAGAGAGTCATGTAGGTGGTTATCACAGTCATGACAGAAAGTCATCTAGACATCATCATAGAGTGGTTATTGGGATATGGCTGTCTTATAGCTGGTAGGTTGACTGAAAGAGGTTTCTTGAACTTTGGCATTTGGATCTATTATTCTGTTTTGCTCTGCTCATGGTAAAAATGGGCTCTTAAAATTAATTGATTTATTGGTACAATCAGGCATTTCTTCACTTTTTTTCTTTATCCATTCTTTACATCAAAGTCCTTAACTTGGTTGCACTCAGCGCTTCAGTGTACATGAATAACAAAACCCTTTTAGTTTTACTAGCTTTCAGTGGTTTGAATACTTGCCTCACCCCACTCCTCATCCTGTGTGTGTTTTTAAGACCCTGTAAAGGTCATGGTTCTCTTTTCTTTTCCTGTTTGAATAGAAATTGATTTTCTTTAATCCAACCTGAGTTTTTAAAAACTATTCTTGAACTGTCCCCTTCAGGAATTCAGTTGCTGGCCTTACTGAATGGCGGTATGTATGACCCTATGGTAAAGGAATTCTATTCAAAGACATTTCCGCCTGTTTGTCTTTGGATCGGTTACTGCTCACACGAGTCTGGAAAAGAGCCAAATTATGTAAACAAATTAAAATTTTGAGGATCCCAGCAGGGATATCCATAAATTTTGCTGTAAACCAGCAACTTAAGATAAATTGAAAATGTTATGATGGCCAGGGAAAATTACAGACTAGTGGTTGTTGGCTCTGGTTAGGAATCTAATGAATATTAAAAGATTAGGATTAACTTATGCAGTTATACAAATCACCACTTATTACTAAACCTGTATATTTTGCTAAATACATTTTTATTTTGAGTTATTTTAATTGCTGTTTCATATTAGACAAGTATTTATTTCTGAAGCTATAGTTTTATACTCTAAGTCTTAAAATATGTAACATGTAATTTTGAATCATTATGAAAAGTAATGATTATCTTTGTGTATGTACACATAGTAGTGAAATCTAGTAGAGTACAATTTAAAAGAATGGATATTTTTCTCTTTTAAGACTCCTACAACCTTTCTTAAGATTATCGTTCTCAGTATATAAATTAAAAGACATGTTGGGAGAGACAAGTAATGTGACATTTTTCCTATCTTGTTGCAGGAGCTCCTTCTGCTCCTTCAGCCAATAGCCGCTGAGATACCAGCCCATTGGGGCGTGGTCTCTCTCTCTTTAAAAAAGCAGCAACTGTCCTCCGCACTCTCTCTCTGGCTTCCGGCTCCACCTCCGGCAACTACTAGGCTCCTTTCCTGATTGCACAGAGGGCTCTGGTCTGGGACGGTGATCTGTAAGTTTTTTCCCCTTTRAATAAATAACTATTCTATTAATTATAATTCCGAACCAGTGTGGAATTGTTTATGACTTACGCCTTTACTATCTTTTTTTTAAATTACTTTTGATGCAGTGCTAAAATTTAAATCTAAAACTCTCTATGCAAAAACATGGTCCAGAAGTCTTAACATATAGCATGGTACTTTAAATGATTTCTATGTATATCTGTACAGAGTACAAGTCCAGAGAAACAGAAATCCAAAGCCTATAATTATCATATGGACATGAGCTGAGAAGAAAACTGAAGTAACTGGAGGGTGAGTGTATGGCAATAGGACAAGAATAACTAGAAAGTAGGGGTGTTTGTCACAGTGGAAAATGAAACAAATACATTTAATGAATGCACACAATAAATTCATGTTTAACTCTAACTATGCATACACAAAATAGCAATATCATTGGTACCGACAATTATATACCTTCAAAAAGATAATTGAATACCTTTATAATTTGGGCAGCCTAACTATTCTGTGACCTAAAATGAAATTACACTTCCATTTTTTTTTCACTTTCAAATCAAATTATTATAATGTAAATCCACCTTTTCCTTCAGGGAACGAACCCCATTCATATCGTCCTTTCCAGCACTTTGATACATGGTGTGTAAGTCCTTCATTTCATAGCATTTTATACTAAGTTATCATAAACTACCAAGTTCTTGCCTTTGTTACTGATTTTCCTCAAGAGAAAGCACCCTAACCTTCACTGGCCCTTGTCATCCTTCGTCTTAATTGGCTCTGTGTATCCCACAAGAAGATCCATCTTTGTTTTCAGAAAATCACTCTTAGATTGTTGCAGCTCACACACACAACTTGACCTTAGAACACTCAGTGGATGGAGTTATAGGCTACAGTTTCTCTGACATCTCAGTCTCCCTATTGCAATAGACATGTACCTACCAACGAAGACAAACAGGTGTAGGTTGGTCAGTCACACTAGGCCCGACTCCACATAGCTCACCACAAAACAGTTGATATCCTAAAACGTTTGTTCCCAAGAACCCTTGAGCCATCGAGCATGCAATGCTCATGCTCAGTCACACCCTATGCAAAGGACTTGACTCCTTAGTATAGCGAGTTCTAGATACTCCAGAATGCCTCATGCAACCATGTCCATTCTCTAGAAAAAATGCCTGTGTCCAACAATTAAAACAAAAAACAGTATTAATATTTTAATACTAAAAACAGAAAACAGATATTAATAATTTTCCTAAAGGCTAGATATATCAAGGGCTAATCATAATCAACTCCTAACATTATCAATGTATATTTAAAAATATCTAACTGGGACTTAGAGTTCATTACACTTGAGTAAATTTAAGAATACATTTTATATAGAAACAAACATTCAGATAAAATATGTAAAGGTCTTTTTTCTTTGTAGCTATCCCAGTGGCCTCTGTATGGTAAGACTATTTTGGAGCTAATCTAGGTCCTTAATAATAACTGCCATTAAGTCATTATTCATTCCCTGTTATGTGGCCTGGAGTAATGTTCTTGAGAATTCCGTGAGCCTCATATATGACAGTAGCTTGAGGCTACTTTGCTTTAGTGCTGGGGCTTGAAATAAGAGTTTTATTTGAAAGGACTTAATTTTAGCTCTGTAGCAACACCAACAATTTTCAAAATGAGCCTTGTTTAGTGATACAAATTATATAAACCTGTAATGCTTAAGAAGCCAATGAAGCATATGTTATAATCTCTATTCATATTTTAACTTATCTCCTGTTTCAAGCCCCAGTAGTAAACCAAAGTCCATTTCAGTCGTTCCTTCAGCCCTTGCTTCATCAGGGATATATGAAGATCCTGGGTCTTAAGCACTGATACAAAAGAACATCTCTATAGTTCTTGACCATAAGCCTTTACTATGGGCCAGCAAGGATCATCATATCTTTGCAGGTCCAGACTTCAGGGGCATTAGCACATCCAGGTCCCTGTATTCCTCACCTCCATCATGATCTTTTAGTTCTCCAAGTCTGTATTTGATTCTTCTCTTGCTTTCCTAAGCTTTACTGGTATAATCTGATGGGTTTCTCCTTTGCAGAAGGTTCAGCAGTAATTCTGATTTTGGTTCTTCTTGGTTTCCTCATTTTAGGAGCTTTAAGTACAGGGGAATGAAAACACACGAAGAGAAACACCAATGAATAACTCAAGTAGTACAGTCTTCAGCATGTCAATTGCTAACAGAGGGGTGTGACAATAAGTATTGCTCCTTCCAGGGCAGGTTTCTGGTCTACCCCAGTGGGTAGAACATGAATTTCAGTCTTAGGCCTCCAGTTATCTAGTGTATAGAATGTTTGCACCGGCATACATGTTCCTATGACCTGGTTGTTAAATTTCGGATTGTATGTTTCTGTTTTTCAATCCAATTCTTATGTTATAATTATTAAAGTCACTCATTCTCTATATGCTGTGCCCTTCCCCAAACTGTTCTTGGTAACAGCACCTTCTCTTGCTTTCTGACCAAACGCACTCTCCGTGCTTTAGTGGGGCTTTACATTTATTTGTGTGTTTTTACATGTGATTGGTCTCTGTTTACACTTTATAGATATATAGTCACAGTAGCTCCCTACACGTGTGTTGTAAGAGCAGAGGGCATGTTCTGTGCACCTTCAACACAGAATCACAAATGCTGGTGACAGGAATAACAGATGATAGACTTCTGGAAAGACACTCAATACTGAACGAACTTTCCAGAAGTCTTTTCTCCACAGGCGCCAGCGGTAAAGGGCCTCCTCACTTCTCCTGACCCACTAGCTTCAAGAAATCTAGTTACATCTCTAGCTGTTTAATCACCCCTTGCCTTTCACTGAGGTCTCCACAATCTACTACAACCCAACTACACCCATTTCTAGGCCATCACTCACCACCAGTGGAATCCCACAGCTCTTTTCTGCTGCCTTGTGTTCACGGAGTCATGCTGCACGTTAACAATGCCCTGGTGGACACAACCTGCCTTGTCCTTGTTCCACGACTACCAGCCTTCCGACACTACCACACTCGGCCTCTTTGGCATATCTTCCTTGACCATTTTCCATTTTTTAGTGCTCAAATAAACCATATCCAAGCAAAGTGAGGCAGCCTGCTATGTAGCTCTCCCATACTTTGAAAGACAATCAACGAATGGCACTTATTGGTTTGTACCTGTGTGCTCTAAATGACTTTTGTCTGCATTGTCATATAGTGAGCTTTGCACAAACATGTAACGTGTTCAATTGGTAGAGAACGGATAATTAGGTGATCGTCTCCTCTGACTATAGGTTGAGAAACTTGTTCAACCAGCTCTCCAGTAGTGTATGCTATATGTAATTTAAACTAATGGAGAAAAATATTATTATAAATAATATAGAGCATCAATTAGGCATTAACAGGAGCTATTTATTTTGATAATTTTACTTCTTAAGCTGTTGTTAAAGCTCTGTAAGATTTTATGAAGTCTTAAATATATATAATTTGACTGGCACGTGGATACATGACTTCCACCAATGGACTTGACTGTGACTATGAGAGAATGAAGAAAAGATAGACAGACAGACAGACAGACAGAGAAGCAGCTGGGATTGAGCAGCCTAGTCTCAGGAGGATAAACTGCAGCACCCTAGAAGCTCAGTGTGTTCGTTATATACTATTGAAAAGGGGGTCAGGGTTATTACCTATAGATAAACAAAGAAGCAGGGTTTATGATACATGCGACAAGGGGAAGGGGCTAGCTAGTCTTGGTAAGAGCCATCTTTGTAGGGAAGCAATCTTTTGGGCCATAAATATGGGGGACTATGGTAGACATTTTCTGAGTACACTATTGACATTTTTACTCAGTCTCTTGAGGAAGGCTTTGCTATCCACTGAGCTGGAGTCTATGGGATCCTTGATAGGGCCATGCCTCTGTCAACAATGCACATTCCCATGGGACTTCCTTCCCTCGGGGCTTTCTTCATTCCCTATCCTTGACAATATTATTATATGGAGAAAGAGGTACATAGAGTCCGTTGTCAAATGATCTGCGAGTGTCCAAATAACATCTGGAACCCTGAGTGCTCTTACGAAGAAAACTCACAATTCATTGTACTGGCATTTGTAACACTGTTTATTTATTTAAAGCAAGCAATCTATTGACATTGATCTCGGTTCTTTAGATTTTTCCTAAGGTACACAACAGATTCAAACAAACTCCTCGAGCTCAGTTTCTGTTTGTTGCTTTCACGGAAGCGAAGCTCCATCTGGTGGAAGAAGCTGCTTCCGTGCTCGACAGTTTTGAGCAGAAGCACTGAGGTCTGTTCAGCAGGAAAAGCAAATGTGTACGTATCTACACACACACGCATATTTGCGTGTGGCTCATACAGACGTTCCTTCGCCGTGAATGTGTAAAAGGGGCTCGTGTGCCATTTCACTGATACTTACGAAATGACATTCAGAACTTGATTATTATGAATGGGTCATAAATTCATCACCAGAATAATCTTACTGTAAAAATCCCAAACAACCTATTTCAATTTCATATAAAAATTTTGTGTACGTGTGTGTGTGCATGCATGTGTGTGAAGGCCAGAAATTGACAAATAACTTTCTTTTTCAATCACTCCCCATATTATTTTTTAGATAAGGTCTGTCGCTGACCTGGAACTCACTAATCTGGCCAGATTGGCTAGCTAGGGAACCCTTACTCTCGGGCTTTGCCTCCCCAACTCTGATATTACAGCTGTACACACCCAACCCCAGTTTGATACAAAGATGCTGGGATAAAACTCAGGATCTCATGATTACATGGTCAGGACCTTTTGGGTTGAGCTATCGCCACTGCCCCCAACTTTTTAAATAATTTTATTTATGCTTTGGTAATAAAAATCTACCTATAGGACTCTATGGAAAATGCAAAATGATGAGAGTCAAACAGAGGAACGCTTGAAGGCATAAGCATGTGTTGGCTAATCTGGCATTTTACTTAATGTACCTTTTTTCTCAAACACATGAGTGTTATTACAAATACTCTTATATTGAGTGGTATAGCGTTATAGCTATTAGTTCTATAATAATAAGAAACCACTAGAGTCAGCACACTGGAAATATTTCTGATGGACTTAGTCCATAAATCTATTTTGTTTTAATATATTAAAATGTGAAATAAAAATATTAAATTGTCTACATTTGAAAATTGTTAACATTTATTACAAAAACATGGCAATAAAGATTGCCTTTATTTCGAGGCATGCACTTTCTTCTCCCCCTCCTTGGACTGAGCTCCCAAGATCCAGTTGAAGAGTGGAAGGGGTGAGAGTACGAGCAAGGAATTCAAGACCATGAGGGGGTCATCCACTGAGACAGTTTGATTGAGCTAATGGGAGCTCACGAACTCCAACTAGACTGGGAGTGAACGAGCATGGGAACAACCATGCCCCTCAGAAGGGGGTTGACAGCTGGGGCAGAAAGAGGGGCCACTGGGATGTGTCTCTACTTGCATACACTGGCTTCATGGGATCCTATTCTCTTTGGATGTAAATCTTGCTCAACCTATATGTAGTAGGTAGGGCCTTGGACTTTCCACAGGGCAGGGTGCATGGCACTCCCTTAGGGTTGGAG
>LOJH01017452.1:0-21827 GCA_001685095.1 Ellobius talpinus
TTTTAATAACAATAAAAAAGTGTCTGAAATAAAAAAGAAAGAAAGAAAAAAAAAAGAAATCCCAGATTCAGAAATATGAATGTGTATCCACTCTCTCAGTTACTTTTATAAAAAACTAAGGTCCTGTAAATTCAAAACCAAGCAAAACAGATATAAGCAAAATTGTTACTGCAATTGGTGTTAATATTTGGGGGGAGAAATACCTTTACAACTACGTTTTTGCAAACATGTTGTAATGTCACAATGTTGTTATAAATATTCATTTGATAAATTTTATATATGCTCCAAAAAAAAGAAAGAAATTCAGTCACGGATGAGGCTGTGAATTATTTCGTATGCAAGCATAAGCAACGCAAGGAAAAAGTAGGCAAACTGGACTGCATCAACGTTACAAACTCTTGAATTTCAAAGTTGACCATCAAGAAGCAAAATGGCTCACGGTATCTGGGACAGCAGGCAAAGCGATGATGGCACAGGATCAAGGGAGCTGAAATTCCAGCATGGGCAGGGAGGAGGGGCTCATGAAGTCCCACCTCTAGTTGAGGAGCTACAGGGAAGTGTTGACTGCTGCCAGAGGGACAGGCAGTTTACTTCGGATGCAGCTCCTGGTAGGCTGCCTGTGCTCCAGAGGATGCTCCTGCTCTGCTGTACATCCTGGCAACACTAAATGGACTCAGTGGGTTTTAAAGAGAGCACATAAAGATGGAGGGGAAAGTGGTGGGGGATAGAGGAGGAATTGGAGGGGGAAATGGGGGTTGGATTTGATCAAAATGAATTTTCTGTGTGTATGAAATTCTCCAACAATAAATAGAAAGAGGGAAAAAAGAAAATCAAGGATAACTCAAACAATGAAGAAAATATTTGCCAATCATGTATTTGATAAGGGATTTGTGTCTAGAGTACTGTATATTTTGACAATTCAGTAATAAAAATAAAAAGGGCTGGAGCGATGGCTCAGAAGTTAAGAGCATTGGCTGCTCTTTCAGAGGACCCGTGGTCAATTCCCAGCACCCATATGGCAGCTCACAACCATTAGTAACTCTAGTTCCAGGGATCCAATGCCCTCTTCTGGCCTCTTCTGACCCCAGACTCATGTGTTGCACAGACATAGAGGCATGTGAGACACCCATAAACATAAAATTTTAAATAATAATAATAATAATAATAAAGGAAGTAACAACTGGATATGCCTATGCAAATCTATAATCCCAGTACTTGGGTTGCAGGGATGGGAGCAACATGCATTTAAGGCCAACCTGGGTATGTATAGGGAGTACCAGGCCATCCTGGGCTACAAACTGAATCCTTATCTCAAATGACCACTAAACACATGCCAGGAATCCCAAATTCATGGGGAAACGCGAATGAACCACAATGGGAACTACTTCATAGACATTAGGACGGCCAGCAGGAAGAAACAGCTGATAGCGAGTGTTGGCGAAGGCAAACGGTACAGCTGCTAACAGCCCAGCAGTTCCTCAGACGACTCACTGGAGAGCTCACACATAGCCTCTCCCTAGAACCCAACAGCCTACCCCCAGCATCCACCCAAAAGATAGGCAAGTGTTTCGAGCACCGTTATGTGTAATAGGCAAAACTAACAAACCTCCCATGGTGGTGTGAATGAGGTGTCCCCCATAGTCTCAGATGTTTGAATACCTGGTCCCAAGTTGATGACACTGAGAGCTGTGGGAAGTGTGGCCTTGCTAGAGGAAGTGTGTCACTGGAGGCAGGCTCTGAGGGCTTAAAGACTCACACCAGCTACCTCTATTCAACATCACGGACTCTAACCCTCTGGAACCATAAGCCCAGATAAACTTTTTCTTCCCTAAGTTGCCTTGGTCATTGTATTTTGCCAAAGCAACAGAAAAGTAAGTAATACAGCACCCAAATGCTCATCAAATGGTAATAGAAAAGGAAAAACAGTGGGGTTTTATTCCGCCATGAAAAGAACCAAGTGCTGGGACCCAACACATGGGAACCTTGAAAACAATAATGCTAAGGAGCAGAACTCAGTCAAAGGTCCCACATTGTCTGATTCTGTTTAGATGAAGTGTCCAGAACAGGCAAATCCACAGAGACAGAAAATAGATGGGTGGTTGCCTTAAGGTAGGGGTGGGGGGAAGGGTTGCTAGAAGTGAGAAGCGACTGCTCATGAGTAAAATATGTCCTTTTAGGGATAATAAAAGTCTTTGTCTCAAATGTGGTGACCGCTGCATATATCTGGGAACAACACACTAAGAACCATTGGCTTGTATGTCTTAGATAGGTGAGTTGTATGGCGAGTGAGATCTATTTCAAGCTGTTAGTAAAGAAAAAGGCAAATCACATCCCACTGTTCCCCTCCCTGAGTCTCATCACTGTATGCTAAGATGCAAGTTCTTCATACAATCCAGGGTCCGAGTGAGCTTGCCTCTGTTCCCCGTCCTCAATCTGACGTCATTGCTTGGATCTTTCTCATTACAAAGGCCTTCTTGCTGCTCCTCAAATACGACAGGCCAATTCCAGCATTAAGACTTTGCATACCTATCCACTCTGCCAGAGACGCTATTTGAATGTGCTCACATACCCCATCTGGAAGGCTTTCTGGGCTTTTGCTATGGTGTTTCCATCCTAGTCACTCGAGCCATGCCCCTCTGCTTTTCGTCACAGCACTCACCACCATCTAAAACTTTTCTGGTTTATTGGCCTCACTATTAAACCACTTGCCTTACCCTGAGGCCAGGGGCCTTGTCTGCCTTGGTTGCCAGCATGTCCATAGTCTGAGGCACATAATAGATGCCCAGCAAATGCATGTTAGTTGAACAAATACCCACTCCTTCTTCCAAGGAAGATAGACTGACTGACTGATCAGAGTGCCTGCAGCGCTTCCCTGCCACTGAAATGCTACCAGGAAATGGCTGCTATGATTTTTTCCTCTTTTTTTCCCCCAGGAAGAGTCTTGCTGTATATAGCCCAGGCTGGCCTTCAACCCCTCAATCTTCCTGTCTTCAGCCTCCCTAGCAACAAGATAATACGTGTGCACCACTGTGCTTAGTCCTGTAATTCTTCCAGTCGGTTCTTCATGGAGTGTACTACTTGACATCCCCGGCACACACCCAGCACCCTGGCTGCAGGCTTGATCATAAATACTGTGGTTGCTTACTGGCCTTTATCCTTTCTACTGCCTGCTTAAGACCCCCCTGAGGGGAAGGAGCCATAATCACCATTTCTGGAACCCCACAGTATGACCCAGTGGTAGATAGCCGTGTGCTGGCTTTTGTATGCTTGAGTATTCGATACTGTTTCCTCTATAAGCTTGTTTATCTTTCTGCCCAAATAGGAGCCAAGGGTGGGCGTACACCTGCCTGAAGGTACAGGTTGCCAACCCTGTCTGAACTTTAGGGCCAACCAGGGCCATCCAAATACCCATTCCAAACTTCAAATTTGACTTATTTGCTCTGAGTTGGGTTCAACATGAACTCTTTTTAAAAGCTCCCTAATCAAGTCTTCAAAAACATTTATTGGATCTCTATTGTGTGTCAGGCACCAGACAAGCCCTGTGCATGCATTATCTCTAATTCCCACAACACATTTCCATTGTAAAAATGAGACCGAGAGAGGCTCTATAAATTGCTCAGGTCACAATTGGTAAACAATAGATCCACGTTGAAATTCAGGTCCCTCCAGCAGTTAATTTCCCAACCCACTTAGCAAAAGCAGATATAGTTTCAAGATATGCAGTTGAAGAGCTGGCTGTTAACATGACTTAAACATCACCTAATATATATATACATTCATGGAAGCATTACCCCACTGATACATGCAATTTTTATGTTTTTATTTATTGACTAAGAGGAATTTTAAAAGCTCTCCTTGAGAATCTTTTAGTCATGGATATTTTTTACTATGTATAAGTATGTATATCATTATATATATATACACACATGTAAATTAAAAGCTTATATACACATGTAAATTAAAAGTTTAAAAGCCTTGTGAAAAACAGATAAGGTTTCAAATTTTCAGAATAGTGATGCTAAGGATGGAACCCAGGGCCTTGCATGTATTAGGCAAGCACTCTAACACCAAACTACATTCCCAGGCATAAAAAAATCTTCCTTATTGTTTGGAACTGAGCCAGGGGCTTACTCTGTAGTCTAGGCTAGCCTACAACTCATGATCCTTCTGCCTTGGCCTTCTGAGTGCTGCGATTATAGCCATTTACCACCACATTAGGCTCAGCTAGGATTTCTTTATATATTTTTGTAAAATTACATTTATGGTCAATGTAGTGGCACATACCTATTCCCAGCAGGGAGGCAGAGGCAGGTGGATCTCTGTGAGTTCGAGGCCAGCCTGATTTACAGAGAGAGTTTCAGGACAGCCAGGGCTGTTATACAGAGAAACTCTGTCTTAAAAAAAAGACAGTAAATAAACAGGTATTGCTAATTTTCTTTTTCAGGTCTAGCTGCCTTCTTCTAGTTCCAGGAAGTTGGGACACTCACTCTGCTGCTGAGTGGAGGTGCTGATTTGCATACTGGGTGGTGCCAGACACCCCTCAATTAGCTTCAGCTTATATCATGCTTCCCATGTTGATGCATCCCACTGGCAAGGCCCTGCTGAGTGAGCTGTCCAGATGGGGCAGTGGGATCTCTAAACTGACCTTTCCCGTCATTTCTGGCCGGAAACATGGGCACAAATTGTTTTCCACTATTTGGAAAACCCCCTGTCCAAAACATGGCACCTAACCTCCATGGCCAAGTTACTTTCCTAATTCTGGTTTCTATAACAACATGACTTAATGAAGGAGTAATTTTTTTCTTAAAATAATTTGACCCGTTTCCATATCAACAGGGGTTTATTTTGGTTCTGTGTGCAGTGAGGGCTTGGTAGCCAGCATTAGGCAATACCTTCTGCACTTTGTGGAGGACTGGAATTTCCAGGGGGCATTTGAGAAGTGGCATAGAGACCTCAGTGGCCAGGAAAACTGAGAAGGCCATGACAAGGAGAGCAACAGTGTAGACACCTTAGAAGTTCCTTCTTGGGGCTTTTGGGGAAGAGCAAAGGCACAAGGCCATTCAAGGACTTTCTGAGGTCTGGGGTTTACATATACAAATGCCAAATTGCTGGACCTCCCTCATGGGACCACAGGCCAGGAGGGGTGACAGAAAGGGGCAGAACTGCAGAGTGTGTGTAGTAAGTTATTCCATCTGTGGCTGGCTATGGGTGGCCAGATTCAGCAAGCAATACTGAGAAGCAAGTTGGGATCAGGCCTGTGCAGAGGTCCTGGTGATCAATATCAAGATCCCTCCCTGCCCTTGGGGAACCCCAGTCCAGTACTCAGAGGCTGCCCTTCAAGGACACTGCTTCTCAAAACGTTCTGTGCTTCAGAGTCACCAAATCCCTGGGGATCTCACTGAAATGCTGGCTGGGAAGCAGTAGGCGGGAAGGCGGCACACAGAGACTGAATTCTGCTTGCCCTCCCAAGTTCTCATCTCTTACTTTGAGATAGGCAAGGAGCTAGGCAAATTGGAAGTTGGAAGAGAAAACATTTTGGGGCTAGCAGGAAGCATCTTACCCCTCTATTCCCAGCATCCTCCAGAGGCTGCTCAGTCCTATGGGTCTCAGCTGCATTTCCCACTGGAGTGGGGCTACTTTTTACTTGAGTGGGTGGGGAAATCTGTTTTGCTTTCTGAGGTACTTCTGGGGTCTTCCATAAACAAGAATGAAAATGTGGTACAATCCCGGTGGTTAAACGGCTCCAGCTAGTAACCGCCTGAATTGCCTCAGTTCCTTCCTGAGGAAGTTCAAGTCAGTCAACAGGCATGTTATGGGGAAAAAAGAGTCCAGAATCTTCTTAATACTTCACTTAATGTGGTTGGAGAGATGGGCCAGCAATGAAAAGCACTTGTTGCTCTTGCAGAAGATCTGGGTTCAGTTCCCAGGACCCACATGATGCTCACAACCACCTATAACTCCAGTGCACTGCTGGTGACCTGTGCTCAGTCTTTCTCTCCTCCATACCTTGATGTAGCAAGATTCCCTGAGCTCGTAGGGCCACCATCAGACTCAAGGTTTGGGGTGTAGAAGCGGTGTGTAGCCTGCATGTGTCCAGAGTCGGCATAGACTAGTCAACAGGGACTGTATGTTGGGCAGCCCTTCTGTTCTGTAGCACACTTCACAGGTTCAAATCCTTGCTCTGTCACTTATTAGCTATGCAGCCCTAAGAAAATCACATTGACCCTATGTGCCTCAGTTTCCTCACATGGTAAGGATGTAGACTAAGGCATAAAGTATTAAGTTAGCCAAAGCTATCTGAAGGGGTATCTACTCCCAAGGGAGGTGTGAAGATTGGGTTTCCATCTGGCTGGTGCCTACCAAATATCCTGCTGGCCAGACAGTAGATGGGTGAGCTTCGGTAACTTAATGGATGGGTAAGTGCCGTCAGTGTCATAGAGCCCTGAAAACACAACAGCTAATTTGTGTCTGGGATCACAGACAGCATTCATGTGCCAGAGTGTGCAAATTTTCCTCCTACTTTGAGGAGTCACTGAGACCAATTAGTGTGATTCCTAAATCCTCTATCCCTTCCTTCATCTCACTCCCTGGCACCTCCCCAAATCAAAGCTGTATTTCTTCTGCCTGCAGCTCTTCCTCCTCAGATCAGCTCTTGCTCACTTGCAGTCCAACCCACATGCCGCCCCATGCTCATCTTCTAGACACACAGATCAGTTCACCCTTTTGCCTCAAAACCTCCAGGGCCAAAAGCTCCTCATGCCAGCAGGTGGATTCCCCCAGACCTGGCCCCCACCTTCTCTCAGTCTGACAGGCACCTCTTCCTTAGAAGCACCATTCTCCTGTTCCTAATTCTTCCTTTGCTCTGGACTGCCTCCCCCCACCCCCGCACTCCCTCTTACAGCCAGGAGTGGTCCCAGCCTTCTAGAATCTCGGTGATGTTTTCCCAACTCCACATGACTGTGCCCATCACTCATTCTCTCCAAACTCTACCAGAGTCTGTCTCCTGTCCTTTGGTGTCCACGGAGGCAGGAGGGGAGAGAAAGCCCCTTGACAGAGTGGCCAGTGCAGGGCAACATCACAGCCCTGGCAAGCAGCTCAGCTGACAGGACCCAGGTAGACAGTGCTGAGGAGAGATGCATGCTGAATGGAGCCTGAATCTACCTGGGGGGGCCACCTGCCCACCCAGAAGGGGGCAGCACTTCTTAGTTCTAGCTGATGTTTCCACTACAGCCACACCTTAAATTTTTAAAGAGTGCATCGGTAGCAAGATGTTTTGGCTCAGGTCTCTAGTCCCCAGCACTCAAGAGGCTGAGGGAGAAGGATTGATATGAGTTCAAGGCCAGCCTGGGCTACAGAGCGACTCAAAAAAGAAAAACAAAACAAGTACTTTGGCAACCCAGTCATGTTGGTGCTGGGAACAAAATCCAAGGCCTTGCACATGTGAAGACACACCTTCTATCACTGAGCTACAATTCAGATATTAATTTGGGGGGGGTGGGGAGGGCTGACTCTTACTATGTAGTCTAGGCTGCCCTTGGACTTGATATCCTTCTGCCTCAACCTCCAAAGTATCAGGATTATAGGCTTTTTGCCAAAAGTCCTGGTCCTTAAATTATTTAAAGTCTGTGTAGAATGAGAAACAATTGTCAGATTACAGCTGATCTTTTACCCTATCAATTGCCAAATGCCAATCTCTCTCTCTGTCTCTCTCTGTCTCTGTCTCTCTCTCTGTCTGTGTGTGTGTGTGTGTGTGTGTGTTCTCCCAAGTCTCCTACAGCTATTCTAAATTTCAAGTGTTGGGAAGAATTTGTGCCTTGTCAGTTGGTATAAGGACATGAAAGTCAAAATCAAAAGCCAACTTTTTTGATTTCTGTCTTTTAATATCAAGTTCAGCTTTTTTTCCCCTCGGCGGCTCTAACAATATCAGGTTTCCCAGGCAACCCACAGGCCTTAGAACAGGCCTGTAACCTCAATGTGATGACACTCTCTCTTTGAGATATGGGTTACCCCAGAAGGAAGGAAGGGGCACGGAGACCACAGAACCAGCTTCTGTGGCATTGACTTGCTTAATTTGGTAAGCTCTCAAGCACACAGTGTGCTGAGAATGGCACTGGCTCCATTCCCTCCAGCTTCCTGAACCTTATGCTCTCTAGCATGGCTCTAAATGGGAGCAGTTGGAAGAAATCCTGAGGACCCAGGATTGCAGGTACCAAGGACTCTCGTTCCTTTCAGAATCAGGCTCCATTGCAATGATGACTGTGAGTTTACACGAGGCTCACCCAGAGGTCTGTATAGGGAAGTTGCATTTTCTACAGCACACAGACTTTGAGCTGCGTCTGGACATGGTTCAGGACCAAGGCACACATCTCTAAGCTGGCAATGCTCATAGGTCACATTTGAGTCTGTCCAAGGTAACAACCTTGTCTGTACCCAGAGTCTAGACAATACCTTGTCAAATGAGGCCAGGCTGCCTGGTTTCTGTTAGGACCACAGGCTGGACAAAAGTCTCTCATGGAGTATGAAAGAGTTCAACTCTTTTTTGTTTTGTTTTGTTTTTCAAGGCAGGGTTTCTCTGTAGCTTTGGAGCCTGTGCTGGAACTTGCTCTGTAGACCAGGCTGACCTCGAACTCACAAAGATCTTCCTGCCTCTGCCTCCTGCATGCTGGGATTAAAGGCGTGTGCCGCCACCACCCAGCTAAGAATTCAACTCTTGCCTTTGGCTCCTGACACTGTCCCTCACTAAAGGGGTTGTTCCAGTCCCCAGCAGGGTGGACAAGAGGTTGAGCTGGAGTTGGGAGATTTCTGTGAATTCAAGGCTAATCTGAGCTACATAGCAAGCACCAGGCCAGTCAGGGCTACGTAGTAAGACCCTTCCTCAAAACTAAACAGAAACAAACAATTCTCCCAATTCCCTCCCACTTCAAAAAGCAATCAGTCACCAGCATCCCTCCTGCATACCAATCTGTTTGGAAAGCTGGGACCCGGAGAAGCCGATCCCTTGTCTTGGCCTCGTTTCTCTCACTGCCTTCATCCGCTGGTGACTTCAATTACTCCAGGGCTTCCTTGATCAACGCAAATGAAGGATGACTCGCAAATCTTTCTGTTGCCATGGCTGCCCACTTGCACTTCTCAGAGCCCGAGAGACATCTTCACCTGTGTATCTAAGATTTTTGTCTCAAACTCAACCTACTGGAGGCAGAACCCTCTTCCACTGCCCCACTCTACTCCTCCTCAAGTCTGTCGTTCACATGGCAGCGCCTCTGCAGGGCTCCACACTGGAGACAGACTTCAGAATCATTGTGCACAGCTTCTTGCTCAGAACCTTTCCATATCAGGCACCACTTCCCATCTTTGCATTCAAGGCCATCCCTATTGACCCCAATCAGTTGGTTTCCTGCTAAGCCTCTAATACAGTTTCTTAATATTTTTAATTTTTAAAAACTTTATATATGTGGGTGTTTTGCCCGTGTATGTATGTATATTCCATGTGCACACCTGGTGCCCATGAGAGTCAGAAGAGGTTGTTGGATGCCCAGGAACTGAAGTTATTATACATGGTTGCTAGTGGTCATACGAGCGCTGGAAATTGAACCTGGGACCTCCGGAATAGTAGTCAGTGCTCTTTACTACTGAGTCATCTCTCCAATCTCTATTTCTAAGGAAAAAAATCTTTCTGTGTATGGGTGTTCTGCTTGCATATATATCTGTGCAGCATGTATGAGCCTGGTTCCTGAGGAGGCCAGAAGAGTCCATCAGGTCCCCTGGAATGGAATTACAGACAGTTGTGAACTGCCATGAGGGTGCTGGGAATCAAATCAAGTCCTCTGGAAAAGCAGCCAGTGCTTTTAACCTCTGAACCGTCGTCTCTCCAGCCCTGATCTCTTAATATGTTTATGGCTTGGGTTCCTTTGAGAGTCTGACAATATCTATAGATATGTATTTTTTTCAGAACGTTTTTATAAGCATAAAATAAAGCACACAGGATTGCAAAGGAAGCTAGCTGGATTTAAAGTTATCCATACAGATTCTGAATTTGTGACAGGTAACCCGTGCTTTATTATTAACACATTAACTAACAGGATTTAGCTGTGGCTCTGGTGACCACCATGCCTTTGACAGAGTCATTGAGTGGAAGAAATTTTAATGATCTCTGCAGCAGCTTCAGTGACACAGAAACATGTCTGTGGTTTCTTTGGAGACAAAGTTGTGGGCACTGCTAGTGCTACTAGAATGCACTGTGTGGAAAACAGGCTAAGTTCCAATTACAGGTCTGTGGTCATCTGGCTGAGCATGCATGGGCTACAGGGTCTCTAACCATAGCTATGATGGGATATTAGCGCTTTCTTGAGTGAATGTCATGCGGCTTATGTCCATCTTGGTGGAAGCACTACCCTCCGTGTTCTGCCAAGACTGCCAGGGCTCAGAGCCCAGAGCAGCACAGCTCACTGCCTGCTCAGCACAGAGCCCACTTGGGCAGTTCCCAGGGTGTATCTTCATTGACCTCCCCTCTTCTGATACAGGGCTTCTCTAGGTAGCCCTGGGTGTCCTGGAGACCAGGTTGGCTTCAAACTCAGAGATCCACCTGCCTCTGCCTCTAAGTGCTAGGATTAAAGGCATGCACCACCTCCCCCTGGCTTCATTGGTCTTCTTACTCTCTGGTTCTGGACTTACTTCAGTGACTTTACTTGCCTCCACTGGCCCAATGAAGAAAGCCCTATGGGGTTGAAGAGATGGCTCATTGCTCTGGCAGAGAACCAGAGTCCAGTCTCCAGTGCCCCCATGGTGGCTTACTACTGTCTATAACTCATCAGTTCCAGAGAATCTGGCATCCTCTTCTAACTTTTGAGGGCACCAGGCACACATGTTATGCATACATATATGCAGGCAAAAATCCATACACATAAAATAAATAATTGTTAAAAATAGTTTTTGAAAAAAGAGTATCCAGGCACCAAGTTCCCAGGATTGGTCATGGCCATCAGGCTGGTTATTAGAGCACCTGGCTGATGAGGTCATTCTAAGATGCCATTGGGAACTCTGGGGAGGCTACTGCTCTGGCCAGCGACCATGAGACTCTCGGGCTTCCAGGGTGCTTCCCATCCTTCTCTTGCTATCACACTCAAAATGTCCTGCAGAGCATAGGGCAGTCCTGTACAATGAGGAATCCGAATTGATGATTGTGCCCTCCATAAGAAACACTGAGCAGACACCCTGAAGAAGCATGCTTAGTGCCACAGTCGTCCTGGTTTGGGTGCTGGCATTTGGGGCAGAACCAACTGTTGCACATTTCTCAAGGCCCCTTGCAGTCTCCTCTGGCCTGAAAGGTAGGTCCTTCTTACAGCCTGCCTTGGAACTGAGTCACAGATGCTAAAAGAAGGCTCTCCCTGGCTCCGCCCACTGGAGTTCAAATGCAAGTTTTGTCAGGACTACAAAAAAAATCAAGAGGGTCTACCTAGGCCTGATTGTCTCTATTGTCTCTACCTACCTAGGGCAAGGTTGGGTGGGCTCCACTTTCAGTTTCCTCTAGGTCTCTGGTACTCGGGACCCTTGTGGTTCTGCACCATGGGAAGGAAAGCCTGTCTTCAGTAGCCTCCGAATTGCAGCTGGATCCAGGGAGGGAGCACTCCCACCCAGAGCAAGAGGATGCTTTTGTGAAATAATTATTCGTAGGCTTAGGAGTTACTCCCTTGCCATCTCCTTGGCTTTCCATGAACCAGTCTTAAAAAATACCTGGTCCCCTCTTCCCAAGCACAAATGCTTCGGAGCATGCCCACAAACCCATGTTAGTAGAGAAGGGGCGTCTGTCAATATAATGCATAACTGATAAAAAAAAAGGATTAGTTACTTCTTTAAAAAGAGATATATTCTGTGACTTTGAAATTATATCTTTTAAGAATAAAAATACTTATTTAGGGCCATTTGTGTTTTCTCCTTTATAAAGCACTTTGCATAGCATATGAAACCACAGGAAATTGCTTTGGGCTACTTCGTAGGGTTCAGTCTACTCCATGCTCTCTTTGTTCCTCACTGCCCTCCTGGATAGGCATTCTTAGCCCCATTTTACAGAGGGGAAAAGGAAGGACTTTTGATTAAGGACACATAGGAGACAACAGGCTTAAGATGAACTACGTCTGCTGAATGCCACCCCTCATGTTCTTGATTCTCAAGGTGGGGTGTTTCAGCCTGGAAGAGCCCCAAAGTAATAATGTGGGGAGACATAGGGCCACATGACTATTTACTGAGCCTATTCTCAAGTGTCCCCAGTTGGTTTTTACCTTGGGACCTTTTCTTAATGGAGGTACCCAGGTGTCTACATACAGTGTTCCAAAGGGACATAGTGATCAGTTTAAGTTTGGGGACTTTGAGAGCGAGAGGTACAACCAAAATGATATCCAGGCCATGTGACTCCATGGAAGCAATGCCTCCATATTCATGGATGCACCCATTCATCTGAGGCAACGACTGGGCAGTTCCCACAGATACGCCAGGCTCTCCACCAGCCTCTGCGTTACAGACATTTGGGACAGAGGTATATTCAACAGGCTTTCTGGTTCTTGGCCAGCCGGTGAAGGGGCAGGAATATTGGGAAGCAGGATGCTATCACGGCTGCATTTTGAGTTTCTGTGCAACTGCCCAGCTTTACTGGTCCAGCGCAGTCTGCTGGGAGGCTCCAGCTTGTGTGATCAGGCAGAAAGATGTTAGCTTGCCACCGGGCTCTTCCGGAGCCGGCTGCCACTGAGAGTTTCTGGCATGAGGGCTGGCAAAGAGAGCAGTGAGGATGAAGGAAGAATGCTGGCACTCCACCCTGGGCACTTCGAAGGCAATGGGGAGACTGCAGGCAGGGCTGGTAACCGAGGGCTCCCTCCCAGGCTGCTAAGGGAGGAAATTCTTTTCTCTTGCAGCAAAGCTGCTCTGAACCTTGGCTAGCCCCAGGCTCTGTTCAGCTAGCTAGCCAGTTAGGGGGGCAGGCAAAGGAGGGGCGACTGGCTCAGAAATCACCAAGCAGTGGGCCCTAGGCCACCGCCTTTGCCCAACTAAAGGATGTGGTCCTGCAAGGGATAATCCCATTTCTCAGCATCCTGCCAACCTCAGAGGGGGGTAGCCCTCAAGGCTACTGTAGAGTCCAAATGCTTCCCCAAACTGGTCTGGCGGACTCAGACTGAGCCAAAGCTGGATGTCCCATCTCCTGGGTTCTCCAGATCCTACTAGTCTCTATGCACATTGCCAGCTGGATGCCCCGTCTCCTGGGCTCTCCAGATCCTACTAGTCTCTATGCACATGGCCAGCATCCATCAGCATCAAAGCCCCAAACACAAATCCCCTTACAGTCAGCAACTGTACCCTTGCTCACCAGTCCATGCTCCAGTCGGTGATGCCATGGCTGTCACCGCTGCTGCACAGGACCACAGTAGCTGCAGGCCACCCGAGTTAAGATCTCACAGTTGAGTAAGCCACAATGTGGGTTCCTCCCACCACACCCTCCCTGACCTCAGAGCCAGGGCTTTCCTCAAAGCCCTGTTGCCACACAACTCAAGCTTTTGAAAAAGGAAATGGACACTGAGTCTTTCTTGAATACAATGAAACTTGTAAGAGTGCTGGGCCTCAGAACACCCCTAGGTAGCAGAACTTTTCCTCACCTCTGACTGGCATAACAGGAGCTCATGGAGAAGAGGCAGACCCTTGGAGTCTGTGGCACCTTTGCTCACTCAACTCAAGGCCAGAGAGGGCCCAGAAGGCACAACATCTAGCTTCCTAATCCATTTCTAACAACCACAGAGGCTCCCACAGATGTAACATTTTAGATTTCCCTGCCTGCTCAGCCTCCACTGCCCATTACCATTGCCACCAGCCTTGCACACCTCTTAAGCATTCAAAATTGGATAGAATTGTAATACACACACACACACACACACACACTAGATTTCAAAATCCAACTAAGAAAGTACAATATCTTAATGATCTTATATTGATTACATGTGATCTTATTTTTTATATATTGGATTAATAAAATATCATCCTTAATCTTTTGCTCTTTTGTGGTTCTAGGGGTAGAACTCAGGGCTTCACACATGTGAGTCAGGTGCTCTACTGCTGAGCTGTGCCTCCAGTCTTTTTCCTTTCTAAATGTGACTACTGGAAGTGGACACTACTGCTGCCAGAACTGCTAAATAGATGAATGGACTAAAATAGATCATCTAAAGCGAAATCCTGTGCACAGGGGAATTCAGGGTACAACAAGGTGGCATTACACATCTGTATGTGTAATGTGTGAGTATCACTGGGAAAGCACAAGTTCCTTCTATGGCTTGTTCCTGTGGTTCACGTAGCAGTTCTCTTTGTTAGAATGGTGCGGGCTCTTGAAGCAAAGGTCCATCAATAGGGGTGGCTCCATACTTCACGCTGCATTCCCACAATGGCACAAGGGCTAGGGTTATAGGTCAGCGGTGGAGCACTTTCCTAGCACATGCAAGGCCCTGGGTCCCTAGCACATAAAAAATAAAGAGGGGGAAGTGGGAAAATGTCCAAGGTAAAGGTAAATTTAAAAACAAGGGTTGCGGCGGAGTGGAGGGAGGGAGAGCAAGAATAGGGCATGGTGCTACATGCCTGTAATCCTAGTTACTCAGGAAGCTAAAGAGGATCAAAAAATTCCAGGCTAGCCTGAGCTACAGAGTGAGTTTGAGACCAGTTTGGTAACTCAGTGAGCTCCTGTCTCCAAAAAAAAGGGCTGGGGATACACCTTAGCAGTGGGATGGTGCTTGCGCCTAGCATGTGTGAGGCCCCAGTGGAGGAGGGGGAAGTAGAGGGTGTGGTAGGTGTACATCTGTAACCCTAGCATTCTAGAGGCTGAAGCAGAAGGGACACAAGCTGGCATACAGCCTTGGCCACACAGCAAGGTGGTGTCTCATAAACAACACCCTGAGCAACAACGAAGAAGCGGGGCAAGGAATGGGCCAGTATGTATAATGCCATCGTTGATGCACATGCAAAGCACAAGCAGGATTATACATGCAGGGAACAAGTCTGTAATGCCACACAAATTACTGTTCCCGTTGCTGGCCTCTGGGAAGCATGTGGAGGACTTGAGAGTGTGGGGAACAACTGCGACCTGTCCTTTTCCTTTGAGATCTTCCAGTACTATTTGAAATGTTAACAAATGGGAGTTTTTCCAATGAAACTACCAGAACAAAAATAGATAAAATGCATTATTTTATACATTAAGATAATGTACTAGAATAGTTTCTATAATCAGACTATTAAAGGAAAAAAATCAACCACTTTCTATTTTAAGAGCTGTTTCTTTCTGTGCATCTGTAAACAGCCTTCTTATTTCTTCTTTCTTATTCCTCCTTTGCTGTCCTTTTTTTTCTTCTCCTCCACTTTCAAAACCCACAAGAATCTGTGAATGAAGAGCCAGTCTCCTTTTGTTGGCTCCTGGCTCCACTCAAGTGGGGCTTTTGGCATGACCAGCAACCTCTGTGTTACGGGGACTGAGGCAGAGCCCCATACCCTTGTTAATACCATAGCCAGTCCTATGTACAGGGGGCAGCAAGACCTATCTAGAGAAAAAGCATCCTGCCTCATGACTGTGTCACATTTATATTTACTAGGCCTGCTTAGGGAGAGAAAAGAATAGCAGCCCAGAAAATATTTTTTTTCCTTTTCTGGTTCAAGGATCACCTGGGAAGGGGTAAATGCAGGGGGCAAGATGGCTTGATCCATCTTTGGGAAACCAATTTAATTGCCACCTGCAGTTAAAAATCGCTAAGAGGGTCAAGCATTCTGAAAAGGAGAACTATAGAGGTTGCAGAAAGGAGGAAAGCTCTCCGGCTTCTGGGAAGTAGATGTAACAAGAGATTTGTTTGCTCGGAGGCAAATGGGAATCTCAGTCCTTAGAGTTTAATTGAGAGAGGAAGAAAAGACAAGAGATTCCCACCAATTGTCAGCAGATAATAGCTTCTGAAGGGTGGGCCTGCACAGACTGAGAAATGAAAGCCCTGTTGAGGAGAGTGGGGGACAAGTGCTGTGGGAAAATAGCACCTTTTTATTTCATTCATTCTCAATACACATGAAACAAACTGTTTCCAATAAAGAGGGGCCTTGGGTGCCTCTCTGGAACTCCCTCCCTGCTTAAAAGAAAGGTTTCAAGAGCTGCGCAGTGAGGAGCAAAAGCCTGCAAAATATGACAATAAATCATTTGGACGACGACCCCTTGGGAACTCGCATGCATGTTTACCTGTAGTTATGAGACTCAAGTTTGTCCTTGGCCCTTACCATCTCTTCCCCTTTCAGACCCTCTTGTCTTCCGGCCTCTCAGAACAAAAGCTCCTGGGCTAAAGGTTTGAAAGGAATTCAATTCAAAGAACATCCACTGCCCCCCAGGAGATCTTAGACTCAAGAATGTTTTCCACAGCCTCCCTTAATGAAAACTATGCTATTTTTAAAGTAATACTCCATTCAGACCTTGGAAGTGAAGGATTTACCTTTAAAGGGAAATCTGCATCCAACACAAAGCTATGAATATCTGGCTTTATTATTCTTCACAACAGCAAATTTTTAAAATGCTAATTGGTCCTTGACAATGCAGTGAAACAGCTGATTTCTGGACTGATGGACTAGCATCACACTGCTCTAAGGAAGGGACATGGAACCTTAAAACAAATCCTCAGCAGCTTTGGGACTGGCTGCTACCCCAAGTGACCCAAGTCATGCATGTGCAGGCAGCCAAAATACCTACTGTCTGTTCCTCACCCACCCCCACCCCAACCAATCCCTGTCTCACTCCCATTGATTCTGTTTCTAAAATCTACACATATCTGATCATTTCTTACACTGGCAGTACCACCACTTAATGTAAGCTGCCATCATGGGCAGAAGTCCCCCAAAGTTCTCTCTTCCTGTCTTCTGATTCTACCCAGCAGCCGCAATCATTCATTTGTCTGTCTGTCTGTTTATAGGAACCCATTGCTATTCTCCCCCTAGACAAGTATTCTACCATTGAGCCATGGCCCCAGCAAAAACAAGTCAATTTAGGGAACCAGCTTGAGATGAGCAGGAGCCATCAGGGGAGGGCACTGGAGAAGGGAATGACTGAGAACAAAGGATAATGAAACATACGAATATTTCATGACCTAACAATTTTTTTGTATGCTAACCTAAAAATCAAAAATAAAATGAACACAAAAGAATTCAGGCTGATCATGGTGGTGCACACCTTTAATCTTAGCAGCACTGTACAGGCAGAGGCAGGCAGGATCTCTAAGCCTATAGAAAGAGTTAGTAACAGGCCATCCATGGCTACATAGTGAGATGCTGTCTCAAAAAGTAAATAAGAAGAAAATGATTTTTTTGCCATTTCTCTCTTCTGCTTGAACCTTGCATGAGATGAGTGTTTAACCAAAGTCTGCCTAACCCTCTGGTTTGAAATTGTCATACCAGCAAGGACCCTGTCTGATTTTTGCTCATATTCTTGTCATCCAGGCTTGGCCTCAGGTCTGGCATAGAGAACACATTTATTTGTTCAGTGAAGGAGTGGATTTTTTTCTTTTCTTTTCTTTTTTTCTTCTTTTTGAGGCAAGGTATTACTCTGCAGCTCAGACTGACCTGGAACTCACTCTAGAGCCTAGCAAAGACTTGAACTCTTGTCAATCCTCCTGCCTCAGCTCCTGGGTCCAGGAGTTACAGACATGAGCCTGACTCAAGGGGTGAATGTTAAGGACTAACATTCTCACTGCCTTTTAAAGGTAGCCAAAGCTCAGTTGACGCTCAGAGAGACCCCGACACAGCTCTTATTTGTTCTCATTTCACAGGTGAGGAAAGCAAGGCTGAGTATTGCCTACTCTGATGAGAGTTAACGAGAGTTAACGCAGCTCCGAGGGGTCACAATGCCATGCCTTCCCCACTCCGCATCCTTGGAGAACTACAGAGCTGAGGAAAGCGGTGTGAAGTCATAGCACTTTGATATTTCTTTTCTAAATAAGAGGCCTCTTCACTCAGGCCTTTAGGGCCTGGAGGCCGGTCCTGTGGGGGACTCCCTGCCAGCCAGGCAGCAGAGAGATTCTAAATCAGGCTTTCCTGGATGACTTAGAGAGCCACTGTAACTACAGTGACCTTATTTTCTGAATAAAAAATCAGGATTCTTGGTCTGACAAAGAGAATGGAATACTTAAAACTAGGACTTTTCTGGAAATCTAGGTCATGGAGTTGCTGCACCTGTGCCACATGGTAACTACATAACGGGGACGTCTCAGCAAATTTTGACCCCACCACTTCAGTTCATTACATCTCAAAAAGATTAAAAATAAAAACCCAAACTGTTTCTGGGCTTCACACCAAATTCCTTCCACCTCCACTTTCTCCATGTTTGCTTAATTACTTCCCTTGCTCGCTCATCTTTTCTGTTATCGGCTTTCTTCCTGGTCTGCACAAACGGGTTTCTAGGTCCTGTTACTGATGGATGCCATAAGCAAGTGGTTGAGGGAAATCATAAGTGAAATTGCTTGGTAACCATGGCAACAGGGGCCATGGCAACGGGGGCCAAGCATTGAGAGACAGCTTTCCCCACCCATCCTGGTTTCTGCTTTATACCAAGTGGTACTGATAAGGCCTGATGGCTTCAGTCTGTCATTCAATTAGGCAACACTGTTTGCAAGAGGCACCATGGCCAAATTCTGGTCCTAGAAAGTGTTAGAATGCTCCTGCTTCACTGTGCCATGTTGGAGTGGTAAACTCACAGCAAAAGATGCAGCCACATCTAAGGCTGGGTTGGACACTTGCCCCAAGCACTCTTCACATTTGGTTCAATACCCTCAGAGTTCCCCAATGGGCTGACAGACTCCACTATGAGGGTGACAGTAGTAAAACTCAGGAGCCATGATCCTTGTGGACAAGGAAGGTAAGAATCATGCATCCAAACGATCCATCCCAAGGGCTTATTCCAGTGTCCGCGGAAAAGAGGCTTCAGAGAATCAGAGTAAGGCCTCTTTCCGTGAAAACTATCTACCTCTTCAAAGCAGCAGATGTCAGTGACCCCATGCCTCAGTTTCTGAATCAAGAAAGAAAAAAAAGGAGCAGCAGAAACACCCTCTGCCTTGCTTTTCTTGTCCTCTCATTTTAGATACTGAGCTATTTGAAGCTGTGTAAAAGTCTCAGAAGCAAATTCACTTCCCCACATTGGCCCAGCAGAAGCTTCTGTACCTCCCAGGCTGTACAGAGGAGCTGATGTCCTGAACTGTGTGTTTCTGTCCCACTCGCATACTTAAAAAGGTGCCATGTGCGCACTCACAAATGATAAGCTCTTCCATATTGCTTTGTATATTCTGAACCATGGTCAATTGTACATTACCCTGCTGCAGCTTGCTTTCTCTGCTTCATGGTGTGTTTGTGAGAGCAATCCATGCTGATAGGGGTTGTCCTTGTTCAGATGGGCTGCTGGTGTGCAGCACCCGACTATTGGAACATACAATTTTGACTATTCTTCTGTTCTCTCTCTCCCCTTCCTCCCCCTCCCCTCTCTAGTCTCAAAAAAACATTGGGGGCTGGGGAGATGGCTTTGTTGGTGTGCAAGAATAAGGACCTGACTTGGAATCCCCAGGTTCATCTCTATTCCTTCCCAGTGCTGAAGAAAGGCTAACCATCCAGAACTAGACAAGGGTGGGCTCTAGGCTCTGTAAGATATTTTTTCTCAAAAAATAAAATATAGGGGGCAATAGAGGAGGACATTCAATATCAACTCTGGCCCCCATATGTATTTGTGCACACATGTGCACACACACACATACACACACACACACCTACATGCACATATGCACACATGTATATACACCTACATTACATGCATACAAAACAGTCAGAATCAGTGCTGTCATAGCTGGGCATGGCGGTACACACTTGTAAACCCAGGACTTGAGAGGCTAAGACAGGAGGATTGCTATGAGTTCAAGGACAGTCTGGGATACATAAGGAAACTGTCTTAAAAAAACCAAAACAACAACAAAAAGTGCACAATTGCCATTGTGAATATTCATAGTGTATTTGATATGGCTCATGCATATGAGAGTTGCTGTAGCATGAATATGTGGGTAGGGGGTGAGAGTGTAACTTTGATTTTGACACTCTGGTGATTGAACACGGCCTTGTGCATGGTAGGCTAGCATCTATGACCAAGCTGCACCTTCAGCCCCTTTCTGAGGGCATTATTTTAGTGCTGACTCACTGTAATTACTCATGCCCTATTTGATCTTTATAGCTGAACTTTCATAAAGTTACACTAGGAGAATACTTACGTGGGGGCAAGATAAACGCACAAAAATGCACACGACCCACTGCTAGGAATAGGGTGACTTTGTTGTCACCCTGTATCCATCAAAGGGTGCTGGGGCAGATAAATAACCAGTGAATCACCCACCTCACAGAATGACATGGACTTTGGGCGAACGAGGACTAAGCAGGCTTTTTAAGCTGCCTGTCCTATTCTCCTGGGCAGAAGAAATAAGGCTGCTTATACCACAGAGCCAGGAACCCTGTAAGTGACCTGCAAATGTCTTTGTGTTATATGGAGAAAGACTTGCTACTGATAGGAGGGGAACAGGCCAGAGTCCCACATCTGCAGGCAAGAAACCTTGCCCAGCAATCAAGTCTAAGAAAATGGAGAAATAGTCCAAAGAATATGCTAGAACTGAGGCTGAAGGAACATTGGAGGGAGAGCAAATGCACAAGTATTTGAAAGAACATTGACAAACAGATGAGATGCCTTCTCTTGTCTCCATGCTAAATCAACTAGCCGGGTGGGGGGAAAGTCTTCCATTTTACTTTTGAAACAAAGTAAGTAGAAATGGTTGGGGAGCTAAGAACTTAGCTGCAAACTTAGCTCAAGACTCACAAGAAGGGGCCGGAGAGATAGCTCAGTAGTTGAGAGCTCTTGTTGTTCTTGTAGAGGACCTAGGTACTGTTCCCAGATGGATGTTTAACAACCACCTATAATACCAGTTCCAAGGGATCTTATTCCATTTTCTGATGTCTATGAATACCAGCATGCATGGGGTGCACAGACATACATAGAGGCAAAACACTCAGGCACATAAAATACATGGCAGCTAACACCCATCTGTCACTCCAGTCCCAGCGGGATTCAATGTCCTCTTCTGACCTCTGCCAGCACTGCACACATGTAGTGCACAGACATACATGCAGGCAAAAAAATCATGCACATAAAATTAAAAAAATCTCAAAAAACTTATGGGAAATGGGATTATTGTCAAATTAAAGAGAATCTGCATAGCAAAGGAGGTAACAAAGAGAAAAGAGACAAAACGAAGTAGGAGAAAATGTTCACAAACCACATCTCTCACTGGAGGTTAATGTCCTCAACTTACCAGTAAAACAAACAAGGCAAACCCTCAACTCACACAATTTAAATATGGACAAAAATTGGGGCTGCAAAGGTTAAGAGCATGTGCTGCTCTTGCCGAGGACCTCAGTTGAGTTCCCATCCGTACTGTGATGGAGTGTGTAAGAAGACAGTCCCGAAGCTGAGTGCTAGAAGGACCCAAAGACCGCCACCAGCTTCAGGTGAGGCCAAAGGCTCCCAACGGTTCTGACATAGGGACGGGTTCACGACAGTTCTGACACAGGGACGGGTTCACGACAGTTCTGACACAGAGATGGGTTCACGGCAGTTCTGACACAGGGATGGGTTCACGGCAGTTCTGACACAGGGATGGATTCACGGCAGTTCTGACATAGGGACGGGTTCACGGCAGTTCTGACACAGGGATGGGTTCATGACAGTTCTGACACAGGTATGGGTTCACGACAGTTCTGACACAGGG
>LOJH01017453.1:0-18180 GCA_001685095.1 Ellobius talpinus
GGCTCCAAAGCTACAGAGAAACCCTGTCTCGAAAAACCAAAAAAAAAAAAGAAGAAGAAGAAACCTGAGCTAATGGACCAATCAGTTTATAATTAATGTAGACCTCTGTGTGTTTTCTTTGGGACTGAATGACTGCAGGACCTGGTGACTTGCCAGGGTTCAAGGCAGTGACAAAGTAAGGTTTTGCTGGATGCACAGGTTCAGGCTCTTAGTCTGCTTCCCACCTGCTTCCAGGGAGGCTCTTGACAGGATTTCCCTAGGGGGCAGAGGCCAGGGCTCTCTCCAGCCTGGAGGACTGGAATAGAGCTGCGTGCCTCTCAAGTGTCTTCTCCCCTGGGATCCCAGGCTAGGTCCAGATAAGCTCACACTCCCTTCCCCGGAGCCCTACCCTCATGCATTATCCCATGCTGGCATCTGGACCCATGTTCTTCAACATGGTCAGAATTTCTGCTGCGGCTGGGGCCTATTTTAGCTTCTCCAGTGAGACGCAGGAAGCTCCCTTCTAGTCTGACCTCCCAGACATCACAGTCTCCAGGTCCTTCGGAGTCCCAGTGCCCTGTGGAATCCCTGTGGTGCCCCCATTGAGCTCTGGAGCCATCAGCCCTTTCTGTTCCTCCACCATTGCCAGCACAGGGAACGTCACCGCTCATTAGCTGTGCCAGCGGCGGGGGTGGCCGAGATGGGCGAGGCAGATAATCCGAGGTAGTGAGAATGTAAAAAATCATCTGCTTGGCTGGGGAGGGTATTTCTGGACTTACAGTTGAATGTGGGTGTGTGTGATGGGCTGGGATTTCACAACACTTCAAACAAAATACTGAAGGGAAACTGCAGGACCCGATTGTTGGACGTGGTCCACCCTGTTCCTATTTCCTGTGGATCTGCATTGGGGCCAGCACACACAGAGCTCTTCTTGCCTGGGGATGGATCACCTGCGACCCTGACCTGGAGCCCAGGCTGCAGACACAGATGCCCAGAGTGACAAGAGGGCCAGTGAGCGAGGCCAGCTGGTGAAACCCAGAGCAGGGACAGGGTGACAACTGTGTGCTTCTTTGGGAGGCATGGCAGCCCCTGGGACAGCTGCTCCTCTGCTCCAGCTGATGACAGAAGCCAACAAAACACATCTGTGGAGGATTTGGCCCACTGTCAACTGCTCTGCAGTCTCCAGCCTGGTGGTTCCTGCCTGCTGTGGACATTGGAATCTACAGCCATGCTTGCTTACACATCACTGGGTTCCTTTCTGTTTTCTCATTGGGCAGGATTAGGATAGGAGCCAAAATGTACATTTCTAGTAAGTTCCCAAGGGATGCTTGTCAGGGTGGGCTGGGGTCATGCTTTGGAAGCTGGCTGCAGGATAAAGAAACATCACAACATCTTATTTGACTATCAAAGCACTGCTGCAAGGTGGTACCATTGCCCATACTTTTACTCCAGAGGATCGATCCAAGGCCCAGATACATTCAGGATTTGTCCAACTGAAGTCATAGGACAAAGAGCTCACCAGCTGTGGAACTAAGATCATCATCAGTGTGACTCCACTGGTTTGGTTTCTTCAGTTACCACAGTCAACAGAGAAGCAATGCCCAATTATGGTGCTGAGCAGAATGGCTTCCTATTTAGGGGCCTTTCTAGATAACAGTCATTAGCAGCCACTCTCACAGGAAGGGTAGATGGCCAGGCAAGAATTAGGAGAGAGTCCTTTGCCTCCTTCTAAAGAGAAGGCTCGGTCAAGATGTGGTCCCTGGATGCTAATCCTTTGGCCTATGATTCTCAGAAAACAGGTTGCCTAGCCTTGGGGCAACATTGCCACACAAAATACTATATCCGATGACAACCCCTGAATCCCAGGGCCTGCATCAGAGCAAGAGATAGAACAGTCTGGTGGGGTCTGCGTGGGCAGGAGAGCTGCTAAGCCAGCACCCAATGTGTCATTCACCCTGAGCTTTATTTTGTTGAATGAGAGATGAGAAGAAGCCAGAACAAAGAGTAAGGAAGGAATTTGCTGTCAGCCAAAGGGACTCTGGAAAACGTGGCCACTCGTGACTGAAAGTATAGACATTGATAAAGCAGTCGGCCTCGAGAAGTGAGATGTGGCAGGTGATATTCTGTTCAAGGTAATTGATCAGGAATGTTTTGCAAATCCATCATGGACCGAGAAGCCAAGATAATAGGTCTGCAGAAAGCTGGAAAGAATTTTGCCTTATTCATCTTGGGATCCCCAGCTCCATGTCTGTTGAATGAATGAATGTGTCTCTCATTCTGAATGCCCAATGCAAAAGGTGTCACATGCTGCTGTGTGGGTGGTGGTGCGCCTGTACACAGGAAGCCATCCAAGGAACTTTCAAGAAGGAAGATGGGGTGTGAGAGGAACAGCATGAGTGTGAGGGAGAAGCTCTGAGGCCTGAGGTGAGCCACCCTAAACTAGTCAAAAGACACTGCCCTGACAGGAACCATACTGGCCATGGTGCTCTTCCATGCATTTAAATGTTTTTCATTTATGTATATGTATGAATTCCCATGGGTATACATGCCAGGTATATGTAAGTGCCCCTGGAGACTACCAGAGGGTGTCAGATACCCTGGTGCTGGAGTTACAGGCAGGGGTGAGCTGCCCAACATGGGTGCTGGGAATTGAACTAGGGTCTCTGAAAGAGCAGTAAGTGCTCTTAACCATTGAGCCGTCTCTCCAGTCTCACATGATACTCTTAGTTAGCTGAGCTGAGTGCCTTACTTCTCTTTGCAACAGCATCATGTAGTCAGGGTGAAGACCTTACACACTGGCAGCGAAGATGAAATACTTGTGAACAGAAACTACACTTAGCAAGTGCTTCTCAATAGCTCCTCCATGGCCCAGCCACTTAGAGCTGGATGGGATGGAGAACGCTTATCCTCTCTAGCAGGAAGGTCTTCCACCGCCTGCTTTTCTTCTACTACAACATAAGCCCTCTGATCCCACTGCCTGTGGTGCCCACAGATAGGCCAGCCAGTGATGGTGCTTCTCTAAGTATGGAGTGGACTTACCCTTGTTTCTTCTGCCTTTCCAGGAGCCCAGTAATATGCTCCCTGAGGTCCCATACTAATACTTAGGAACATGCTCTGACTTTGGTATGTCCAAACCAGTGCAGATTATAGCCATGGTATCTTAGACAGTGTTCTATTGCTGTGAAGAGATTCCATGACCACAGCAACTCTTACCAAGGAAAGCATTTAATTGGGATCAGCTTACAGTTTAAAGGTTTAGTCCGTTATCATCATGGTGGGAAGCATGGCGGCATGCAGGGAGACACGGTGCTGGAGGAACTTGAGAGTTCTACACCAAGATCCATAGGCAGCAGGAAGGACAGAGAGCGACACTGGGCTTGGCTTAAGCATCTTAAGCCCCAAAGCCCACCCCTAATGACACACTTCCTACAAGGCCACACCTCCTTGTAGCACCATTCCTTAATGACCAAGCATTCAAACCTGAGTCTGGGGGGCCCCTCTTTTTCAAACCACCACACAAGGGTAACATGAATGGTTCTGCTATCCCACATGATGCACACCTGCTCTTTCCCCTGGCATCCATTACACTCAAATTCTGACCCTACATCCAGTTTTGTGGGTAAAACAGCCTGGGTCAGTTTGAGTCAAGTAAAAATTGTCTTTGGATCACACCTGGTTTTCCTTTTTCTCTATTACTGATTGAGCTATTGAGCTCTTTATTTAACCCACAGTTCCAAAGGATCCCACAGATTTATTGAGGGGAGGGCCTCATCTGAATATTAAGGCTGACTGGCACATAGATGACCCTGCAGTGCGCTCTCATGAAGAATCCTTGTGTCCGTCATTTGCATGGTTTGTCACACCTCTTCACAGTTATGAGGCCATCGGGGTCCTGTGAAAGCTGCAGGTGGGTTTCCATGACTCCCATTTGACAGATGAGAAGTTGGAGGCCACAGATCCAGATCCTCTGGTCTGTCCTTGGCCCCTGTCTCCTTCCTGTGCCCCAAGTCCCACCTTGAGGGTGCACCTTGGATTCGATCTGAGTTACTTGGGGCTAAGGGCATGGACACAGACATGGGTGGGGACATGGATTCTGTAGGGACATGGACGTGGGTGGAATATGGGCGGGGACAAGAAAGCAAGATGAACTGAAACCAGGTCATCTGCGAAGGGTGTGAAACGGAGCTTCTTCCTTTGGACTTTATGTTATTGCTGTTAGGGTGGCGTTGGCTGCAATCAATAAAATGACAGAGATGTGTCTGGGGGACTTCAGCCTTTGATGGAGCTGGGTGATGCTTGAACATCATGGGCAGCAGGGTCCTGGGAAGGGAGACAGGGTGGAGCCCAGGCGGAGAGGTGTGGGAGTGGAAGAGAAAATGCTGCAGAGAGCTTCTCCTGGAGGCCAGGTTATTTTCTTTACAAAGCAGAATTCCTGGTCTGGGGGTGGGGATGAAGCTGTAAACTTAGATTCCTGAACTTCTAAAGCATAATTGTGTCCCAGCTCATCAGGGCACGGCTTTGGGCTGGCTGGTGATGGGTTTCCACCCCCACAGTGCCCAGGTCCATCTGGAGAGCAAATGGTTGGCTGAGGGCAGCTGGGAGAAGGAGCCCATGGTCCCCTCCCCATCTGTTCCCAGCACATGCCACGTGCCACAGCCTGGGAGGGGGAGGCTGCAGGTGGCTGGTTGATGAGGACAGGCTGGGAAGGAGAACAGAGCCTAGTCCAGCCCATTGTTCGGCCTTAACAGGCAGTCTTTCTGGAAATGGCTCCCAGCCCAGGCCTCTGACCCAAGGGACCCCTTACGTCCTGCATGGAGAGGTAAGAGATGGGTTTGAATGAAGGCTAGGTCTGGGGCTGCACCCCACTGCTGTCCCAAACACATCCCTAAACACATAGATGTGCACTTGACAGAGCTCCAGCCCATAGACCCTTCAAGTGGAAGTGCCTAGAAGGTCGGAGGTTATAAGGCTTGGTAAGGGCAGAGCAGGGAGCCCTAAGCCCAGATAACGGGACTAGACGTAGCAAAAGGGGATTGATGAGAAGTACAATGAGATGCTTTCTGACTGGGTGTCAAAGTGCCCTTCTTTGAGACAGAAAGATGGGCAAGGGCTGACAAAGTTCCCCCAGTACTTACTGAATGCCTCTCTTCCAATCTGGCACCACATCCATGAAGCTCAGTTATAGGAAAGCAAACAGGCTCTCTATGTGCAGACCTGCATCTATGCTCACTCCACTCCCCTTTGCCTTGCTGGGGCAGCCTGGGGACAGAATAGCCTTGAGAGAGATCTGCTGGAAGAAAGTCCATAGTGCCTGCAAATGGCCTCTGCTTGGTCCCCAGGAAAGCAGGGGCCTGGAAACTAGAAGAGAAGCCATGCCACATCCTCCTGAAAGCTTCACACAAGTGGCTGCAGGTGTGGTGTGTGGGCAGCCCTGGGAAGGGCTGGACAGCAGGAGAGGTGAAGAGAGGGCTCCCACTGGGCTGAGGTGGGGTGGAAGGCAGCCTTGCCGGCTTCTGCCTGTGTGAGTGGAGCCACTGCCATTGTGCGTGAATGGAGAAGGCAGAAGATGCTCACTGGTAGTTGTACCTCTCTCAGATCAAGCCTCAGCCTGGAAAGGGAAAGGAAGGACATGAACCCTGAGCCATGCTTCTCTAAGGATGCAGAGACCACTGGGCAGTGGTGGAGCACGCCTTTAATCCCAGCACTTGGGAGGCAGAGGCAGGCGGATCTCTCTGAATTCGAGGCCAGCCTGGTCTATAGAGCAGTTCCAGGATAGCCAGAGATACACAGAAAAACCCTGTCTCGAAAAACCAAACAACAACAACAACAACAAAAGGATGCTGAGACCTCGTTCTCGCCACCCCTCTCTTCCCAGGCTCAGCTTGGGTCATCGCTGAAGACTCAAGATACACTTGTCCCAAATCCTAGCCCAGCTATCTGTTTTTACTTCTCTGAGTTAGTTTCCTCATCTGGAAAAGAACACTGAGCAGTTTCGAAGATGCAAGGATAATGTTTGCAAAAGCACACAGCACTGTCTGGCATCTAGAGAGCACTCAATAAATGTCAGCTATTACTTTTATCATCCTTATTAGTGTTGTGACAACGTGGGTCCTCCATCTCTCACTCCAGACGTTCACAAAAGTCTCCTCGGTCTACTTTATCTTTCCTCTCTCTTCTCCATCCCATTGTACACAGAGCTGCCAGGACAACGAGCCAGTGACAATTCAGGCACATTACTCGGCTGCTGAAAAACCCCCACCAGCTCCCTACTGCTGACACGGTCAAATCCAAATGCCCTGAATAGCAAGGCCCTTTCCATCTGGCACAAACCTGTCTCCTCATCTCCCTCTGTCCTTACCTCCCCATTACAAACAAACCTAGCTGTCTGACTAGAATGGCTCTCCTCCAATGAGAACCCCTGCCCTCCACGGCTCCGACAGATGCCCGCCTCTCTCGGAATCTGGCTCCCTCTGCCAACAGGTGCGGCATGTGTCTTACCTGCTCCCAGCACAGGTGGGCAGCTCTTCTCAAAGCGTGGTACAAGCACCAGCCATATTTGTATTCCCTGGCAACTGTTTAGAATGCAAATTAGTCCCAGACCCAGACCTACTGCATCCGAACTCTGGAGGTAGGCTAGAATCTGCCTCAACCAAACTCACCCTCATTTGGAGGAATCACTGATGAAAGGTACTTATACCCCACAAGTGGTGCTGAGTATACGGAGCTCAATCAGGTCACCTGGGCAGCTGAAAAAAAAATAAAGCTGCCCCAGCCTGACCTGCAGAGATTTGGATTTAATTGGCATGGGAAGGGAGTCATGCATACAAATTCACTTGCTTTTTGGTGTTTCCTCCCCTCCCTTTCTTCCTTCTAACATTATATTAGAAATATTTCTAAGCCCACAAAGCAGTTAAAAGATAGCAGAGTGAGTCCTGTACCGCCACCACCTAGATTCTATCATCAACATTTTGCTATGTTTCCTCTATCATATCTATCCATCATCCCTCTACCGTGCATTCATCCATTTCAGTTTTTGATGCATTTCAAAGTAGGTTGCAGACATCATACACATTGCACAAACATGTGAGTGATTTAAAAGCCCTCCAGGTGGTTACACTGTGCAGCCAGGGCTGCTCTGATCCCAGCTGGGAAGCTCTGACAGCCTCCAAGCCTCAGCTCCCGCTGTGCACTGGGGATGTGATGGTGGCGGTGATGATGGTCTGCCTCCCCAGCCCTTCCACAAAAGGAGGCAAGGAAACCACGCACGAGAAAACCTTTTGAAAAAGGCCATGAGTCAGGAAGCAAGCTCCGATTCCAGGCTACAGAGCAAGTGGCCAGAGCTGTAACTGCCAGATAAAATTTAGATCATAGATAAATGACAAGTTTTCAGTGCTAAGTATATTCCAAGTATTGAATGAAACACACTTAACTGAAATAGTATTGCTTTCTGGAATCCATTCATTCCTCTTTTTCTTCTCTTTCTTTTTTTAATTTTGCTTTTTTAATTTTTATCCTTGACTGGCCTGGTACTCACAGCGATCCTCCTGTCTCCGCCTCCCAAGGGCTGGGGTTCAAAGCATGTACCACCACATCCAGCTAATTGGACATTCTATATCTGTGCTTGCAAAGTCTGGTGATCCTAAAGTTAAGTGTTATTCTGTGATAGGCAGTAGGTGTGAAACCCTCCACCCAGAGAAAAGCCAGGGCTAGGAGACAGGGGCCGCGGCCTGGGTCAAGTAGTCTCTCATGTTCCAAAGATTTAAATGTTAAACCTCATCTAAACAAAATACCTTCACAGAAATACGCAAACAAGCAGGCTTAACCGTGGCCCAGCCTAGTATACATATAAAGCTAACAATGACAGTCATCCTGCCTCAACATTAAGACCCCAAGGTTATCACTTGGGAGAGCTCATTAAAATGCAGATCCCCTCCCCACCTCCACCCCACCCCGATTCTGATGCCTCAGGTCTGGCAAAGAGCCCAGTAGCAGACACTCTCAGCATCATTCCAGATGGTTCCCATCCGAGGGCTCCATGGGCCCTCTTTGGGAGGTTGTGCAGTTGGCACTCACTAAAGGAAAGCCGGAGGTAAGAGCGTAGGAAGGAAGGCCTCTCCAGCCAGACTGTGTACCTGGGGCTCCAAGTATTGGGGAACCAACCCACAGTCTGATCCCAGGTGAGGATTGGCAGGTGAGGTTGCAGACAAACAGCAACCAGAGCTACAGGTGTCCCTGAAACCACCCCCAAACCAGCCCTCGGGCAGTCTTCTGTGTGCGTTGGTGGGGTAGTAGTGTGGACGTGCTTGGCCTCACACACAGATGAGATCATGGCCTGGGAAGCTGAGAGCACTATGCTGCTCCTGAAAAGAAGTGCTCATTCAGCTGGGGAAGGGAAGCCAGCAGCTGAATGCACACAGGCCAGCTGGGGAGGCAGGGCACAGGGCTGTGGGGGACCCACACTGCATCCCAAGCACCTTCAGAAAGGAAGAAAAATCGATCCTAGGCAGTAGAAGCCTGTTATGACACAGCTTGATTTTTAATGTGTGGCTGTGGTCCATGGGTCAAAGTTATGTCACCCCCTGAAAAGAACAATGACAACAAAAATCTAATGGCTGCCTAGGTACCAAATGGGAATGGAAGGGGGCTGACTTAACCAGAAACTGGGCCATTGCTTAGGTCCCAGCACCAGCACTGTGAATCACCTGGAAAGACCAAGGGTGGCAGCGGACAGAGGCATCAGCCAGGGATGGTGAGATCCCTGCCAAGCCCTCTACTGGGCAGAGGTCAGAGCAAGCTCCCTCCAGGGACATGTCACCTTTAGTGCCTGATGCAAGGTGAAGGTGCTCAATAAAGGTGTGCCCTGTTTACCCCAGTGAAGGGGGACAGTCAAGTAAGAAATGGTGGCAGGTGGCTCCTTCTTACAGCTCCTGTCACTTGCTGATGGACCCCCCCCCAGCTCTGAGATGCTCTGTAGCCACCCTCCCTTGTGACCTCAAACACTCCCAGGACTTTCTTCACCTAGTCCTGCCCAGCTCTTGCCCAGTCTTCATCCGCTTACATAGCAGCAGGGAAGGGGCTCCAGAGAGCAGGTGGTCAGAGGTAAAGAACTCTCTGCAAACAAAAGATAAAGGGGCTGGAGCTGTGGCCCAGTGGTTAGAGTGCTGGTTACTCTTCCAGAGGTCCTGGGTTCAATCCCCAGCACCCACATGGTCTCTCAAGACTGTCTGTAACTTAAGTTCCAGGGGATCTGATGCCATCTTCTGATATCCAAGTGCACTGTACACACATGGTACACAGTACATGCAGACAGCCCCCAACCTTGCAAAGCAATAAAATAATTTTAGACAGACAGACAGACAGACAGACAGACAGACAGACAGGAAATCATAGTGGACTAGGCTCCATAGCCTGAAGGACAGACAATGAAATAAAACAGGTCAGAAGTTAGGGCAGGAAGAACTCATGTTCCCAGGTCTTTGAAGAACTATAAATCGAGGATGTGAGCAGGGACTCCTTATCACTCTAATGACAAAGACAAGCCCACCAGGAAGAAATACCAGAACCAACCAGTTTCTTCTAATTGTCCTTTGTACAATTAGAAGAAATACATGTACCTCCACATGTATTTTGTGGCAAGAGTGTCCCCACCTATTGCTTTTTGTTTGTTTTGTTTTTTCTCTAAAGGAAGCAGTTTGGATCTCTGGGATTTCAAGGCCAGCCTGGTCTACAGAGTGAGTTCCAGGACAGCCAGGGCTACGTAGAGAAACCCTGTCTTGACAAGCACCCCTGCCCCCACCTCAAAGAAGAAGGAAATAATGAGCTAGTCTTTTGTGAATGGTGGAAGGGGCTAGCAGGGTCTAGCAGGCTATGGGAATGACATCAAAGCCTCCCAAATGATGTCAGTCAGCTGTGTATGTGGTAGACAAACAACCCTCCCCCAATAACAGTGCCAGCTTTGCAGTACCCTGCATATGTGAGGTCACACATTGGGGGGGAAATAAGTGAAGTCATAATCATGGCTAGGAGTCCAGAATGTCCCCCCCCCAAAGCCCTGGCCTCACACCCTGGGTTTGTCAAACTGATCAGTCAGGTAGCCGGATCCTGTGAAACATGGTTCTCTCCAGGCTGTGTGTATAGCCTGTTCTTCCTGCAAGGGATTGCCTTTCTGGGGCAAGAGTGAACATTTTGATTCCATTCAGGAAGGACATATGAGGAGGATGTCCCAACTGTGAATTCTGCTGTTGAAGCTGTGGCTGAGAGACTTGTGGCGTTGACCCCCTAGTGCCTGCTTGCACTCAGAGCAAGGGGGAAGGGCAGTTCCAGAAGCAGACAAAAGGCAGCATTAGCACAAATGAAAGCAAGTGCTATTTACACAGCAGGTAGTTAACTTATATGGAACTTGTAATCCCCAGAGCTGGTATAAGCTAAATATAGGAATAGGTTCAGGGATGCTGTGGAAGCAGCTGGGGATGACGACCATGGTGGGCGGTCAGGGATGCTGGGCTGTGTGATGGGTGTCTGTAGCCCTGTTAGATAGAGCCTGTTGGGTGGATGTCCAGAGTTGTCTCTGCCCTATTGCTTTGATTTTTTTCTTTTACATTTATAGCATGCAAGAGTGTGGAGGTTGGAGGAAAGCCTTGGGATTGATCCCAGCCTCCGACCTTATTTGAAAGAGAACCTCTTGGCAGTTCACAGTTGTCTATACCAGACTAGGGGACTTGTGACTTTCTAGGGATTCTCCTGCCTCTGCCTCCCCTCCACACTGGGATTACGGATACTTGCTACCGTACCCAGTTTTACAGGGGTTCTGGAATCTGAACTCAGGCCCTCATGTTTATCCAATGTGTCATGTCAGTGGTTCCCAACCCATTTCCTTCTTAAGCCACGGCACATGACTCATGACACAAAAGCCATCTCAAGTCCAAAGAGACTCACTATGGTGTGGGCCTCAAGGCCTATGGATGATTTCTCTGATTTTGAGTGTGCGGGATTATGGGCTAAACAAAGTAATCCACCTTCTCTGCATGGCTGCAAGGTCAATGCCCATCATTCCCACAAGCAGTGTTCCTCCCAGAAGCAGGGCAATGGGTCAAATCACTGTTATTGTTTTTATTGTGGCAAAATATAAAGAACACAAAGCAACCATTTCACTATCTTTTTCGCCCACAGTTCGGTGGCACTGAGCACACTCACAAAGCTGTGTTACTGTCATTGTCCTCCAGAGTTTTTCATTTTTCTAGAGCTGAATCCCTATGCCCGTGAAACTGCAACTCCACTCTCCACCTCCACCACTTCTGTGAAGCACCGTTCTATTTCTGTCGTTGATTGTGTCTTCAGAGTACTGCATTCCAGTGGGATCATGCAGTATGTGTCCTTTTGTGACTGTACTATTTCTCTCAGCATAAGGTCCTCATGTTGGAGCTGGGGAGATGGCTCAGAGTTAAGAGCGCTTACTGCTTTTGTAGAGAACCCAAGTTTGGGTCCCACCAGCACCTGGAAGCTCACAATCACCTGTAACTCCAGTTCCAGGGGATCCAATGCCCCCTTCTGGACTCTGTGGGCATTGCATGCACTTGGTGCACATACATATATCCAGGCAAAAACACATACATTAAAAACTAAAAATGAAGATTGGAGCTGGAGAGACAACCCAGTGGTTAAGCGCACTCACTGCTCTCCTAGACGACCCAAGTTCAGTTCCCACCATCCACGTCAGGAAACTCACAACTGCCTGGAACTCTGGTTTCAGGAGCTCCAACACCCTCCTCTGGCTTCTGTCGGCAACCACACATATGTAGCAAATACTCACATAGATATGCACACCGACACTCATAAAATTTTAAAGAAATGAATAAATGCCTTTTTGAGCGATTCACCCATGTAGCAAATTGGTCACCAAATTGTTGCTACTGTGATTGTTACCAGTGTGTCTTTAAGGCAAGGCTGACCTTGAATCGGCAGTTGGAATCTGCAGGTGTGAGCCACCAGACCTGACTGACCCTGAGAGTTAGATCCAAGCTGAGTTACCTCCTCCAGAGGAAGTTCCCACTCTTCTCAGCTAACACCTGGACAGCCCACACCACAGACAGGCTGTGTCTGGAGGCTCTGGAGGCATCTAAGCCAGAGGGAGACAGGAACACCTTGGCTGTTGCTCCGCAGAGTTTGATCCAAACTGGGAGAGGCAGTGTGTAGGGAAGGCTTCCGGGAGAGGAGGAGAGGACCCACTGGAAATTACAGAACCCTGCCCATAGCTAGAAGTCACATTACAGAAGCTGGCAAGAGGCAAGTTTGGGTGGCAGCCAGGATTCAGTGTGGTATAAACAGATGGAGAGACACAAGCCAGAAGCCTAGTCTCAGGCTTTATCTCAGCTGGAGAGTGTGACAGGTCACATCAGGAGCATGGCAGGGGCGACAGGTGTGCGGGCAGGGACCCTACTGCTGGGGCCTGGAGTGCACTTAATCCAGGAGATGCTGGGAGTCACAAGACACCCACCTTAGCACGTACATCACAGTTCCTTTGAGTCACAGGTTTGGGGACACAGGTCAGGACCCCTTCCCCCATCCCAGGGCCAATACTGGTTAATCTCACATCTGCATGTGGGCTTTATCTCCTTCTCAGGGACTTCCTCTAAGGAGTACCCAGTCCTTGAGAGGCCTGACAGCCTCCGTCCCAGCACCCGTTCACAAAAATCAGGAAACGTGAACCCTAAATAATTTATAAACATGTTAAATAAGCCCTGGCCCCTGGGGAGCTCACTGTTAATACTTCCCTCATTGAACATGAGCCTGAACCAGACATCATTAGGAAGGAAAACCTCCTTCTCTCTCTCTTAAAAATCATGTCCTTTAAATGGTTTGGGATTATTTGGTGCTTTGAATCATTCTTGCCACTGCTGCCTCCCATTACGGGGGTAATTAAGAATTGACTATGGTTAGCAAAAAGCATTCAACAGCCAACTTTTTACTTGTTTTTTTTAAGTGCCCCAGGCTTCTCCCTCCCCTCCCAGCCTCCCCTTTTTTGTTCCCTTGCAGCCCAGATCCCCCAGAGCCCTCCACCCCCTGGTCTCCTGCCTATAAACACACTTGGGGCCCCATGGAAACCACATACTGAATGGAAAGAAAGCAGAGAGACCATTCACTTTCTTCGTATTCCACTGCCCCATTTCCTCCAGGCACCTTGCCTGGTGTCTCTTGGGCCTGAGGCCAGACTGTGTTTGTTCGGCTGCCCTGGTCAGCCGGGAATGGGGTGGGCTCGGATCCCGGTCCTGTCCACCAGCCGGTCATTCTCTCTGGAGAATCACTCTCTCTGAGAGTCTCAGGCAGGATTAAAGGCTTTGGGAGTGAGAGCATGCCTCCCACCACAGAAGGAGGGGATCCAGACTCAGGCAGGCTCAGACTGGCCAGGCAGAGCTACTACAGGATGAAGTGACCATGGGTCTCCATCCCCCACTCAATTATGGACCCCTCATCTGCATAGCCAGCCTCATTCTTGGAAGGCAGCCCCTGGATGACCTCTTAGGGACCTTCCTTCATCTCTGACCCCTGGTAAAACCACACCTGGGTCATCTCAAGGATATAGACGTTTCCCTTCATTTTTTTTCCTTCTGTCACTAGGTCACCAATTTCTAGTCCTTTTAAATGCTAGAAATTCCTTTAATGGTCTAACTTGAATCTTTTCTGTTGTAGGTGTGCTGTGGTGTGTGCTGTTCTGAGCTGTAGACATGAAGTTTTGTCTTCTCTATGTAATACATGGTTAAGATGAACAAACCAACCTGAAAAGACACACATGGAGGTCTAGCAACCTTGGGGCGGGAGAAGGTAGAGATAGGAGCTCAGAGAAACTTCTAGAACTAGCCACCAGGATTCTCTCTTGACTTGACCTGGATATGGGTGAAGAAGGCTAAGCTTGTGCATGCTCCATTACCAAGATGCCTACTTTGGATGGCTTTCTGTTTTGCTCTTAATATTTAAAAGCTTAAAAATGAAAAGAAAAATTAAATACAAGCTTTAACAGCATCCACTCACCCATATTGTCTCTATAGTCCCTTCTCCTTGGGGCTCTTCTTTGGGATGAACAACCCCACTCCTTTAGTGTCCCTCATAAGGCTCTGAACCCTGCCGTGTCTGGCTGGCCAAAGCCTGTTGTCATGGTCCCTGCTCAATGTAACTTTATAGACTACTTTTTAGGTACGACGGGAGCACATGGAAGAACAGGGAGCTGGGGCTTCCGTGAGCTTCCAGAACAGCTTGCAAGTTTGTGTTGTGCTGGGTGTGGAGAGTTGTGGGGTTCGGCTTGATGATGTGGGCTGTCACGGCAATGTCAGCAAAATCAGGAGGCGGAGGCTCCTGAAGTTACCCAGACAACAATGGAGTCAGACAGGAGCTGATGCCAGCCGTTCCCTCAGCCTAACACTAGTAACTGCACAATAGACTGCTCCCTTGGCTTCCTTGCCTGCTGTGGAGGCAAGGAAGGGAAGCGGCAGGGAGAGGGGGAAGGACAGAGAAGGAGGGAAGGTCGCCCCCAGTTTGGCTTTGGTAGGAAATTAACTCATCAGCCTCGCACTCTGTTTGCTGTGTAGAGCAGCAAATAAGCAGTAAGCAGGGCTGAAGGAGGCCACCTTCTCCCTCCTACAGGCACCACCAGAGGGATTTTTCTCTGTTACTGGCTCTCCCATGTGAACCTGTAAACCCATACCAAACCCTGATCCAATCCCCAGGATTTGGGGCTGCAGACATGGTCTAAAGGCTCAGGGAGGGACCCCTTGAGGGCTGCAGACATGTTTTAAAGGCTCTAAACCCCCACACCACCCCCATGTGCTCAACCTCCCCATCCTGGTAGCTATTGAAGGCAAAGTGCTTGGAAGCCCCCAGGACTCCCACTGAGGCTGGGAGGGGTGCAGTCATTGTGAGAAGGGCCTCCCACGCCATTATTTCCTCCTCTTTGTCAATCAGAAGCTGCTGACCTAAGGATCACTTGGTGTCTGTCCAGGGCTGGTTTGGGCCCACAGCTAGGCCTCTGGAGCTCTCGGGCATCTCTCCTGCAGCAGAAACCCATGGTGGGATTCCAGTTACATGCACATGTTTTTCTTCAAGAATAACGACAAGGGAAGCCACTGAGGAGGAGAGTGCAAAGTAGATTTTATTCTAAATTTGCCCAGCACGGGATTCCCCCAGGGACGTGGATGAAAATGTGAAGGAGGCCTAGGAAAAATACAGAAGGGGGAAAAATATATTATTTTCTCCTCTGTTTGGTCCCAAAGACTTCTTTGAATTATATGATTTCAGTTACAATTCTGGATCCTAAAACTGTTTTAGAATGAATGCAGTGCTGAGAATAGGGTGTTTTAATGAGCCCACACTCTTTCTAAAAAGCATGCCATAGGATTTAAAAGCAGACAGGCTCCATCAACCTTCCTGTGTGTGCGTGAGGATGCAACTTCTTTGACATTCGTTTCTAAACGACCTACAGAACAAAATCAATTGTTCCCGAGAATCATAGTACATTTCCACTCATGAATATAGAAGAAAATAAAGTGATAACTTCAATGAAAAAAATGGGAAAGTTTTGTCCTCAGCCATTGAAATCATTGCGAAAGTACTGCACCAGGGAATGAAGATCATTGGAGAGGGAAGAGGGGGTGTCCGCAACATTTGGGAGATTACCCTCCAAGTCTGCAGGTGCCCAGCACTTCAAAGCTGCAGACAGTGGTTTGGGCCCAGAGAAGGCTAGGGTGTCTCAGGCTGATCCCCTCCCAAGGTGGTCACATGACTCTAAAGTTCCATTTTGTCTCCTCAGACCCCTGCTACATGTGAAAGACACGGGCTCACATTTGGAAAAACATGCTACAAATCAAGGAATAAATTAACATGTGAAAAGAAAGGGAACTTGCATTGGGGTAGGCAACCCTTTAGTCTTCAGGATAAAAAAAGAAAAAAGAAAGAAAGAAAAAGAATCAGCGACGAGTCCAGGTGAGGGCTGAGGGAATGAATGTGATTAGCAGACGTTCTAGTGAGCAAATTGTATGCACTGCAGTCTGAAGGTTTTCCCCGCTTCCCACAATTCCTGGGCTGGCAACAAGGACTTGTCTGTCTTCACCAGAAAACATAAGGCTGTCTTTTGTCCTACACCAGAGCATGCTGCTGATGGATTTTTCTTTTCAAGACTTTGCCCACTACTCACAAACTGTCAGAAGGGAGGGAGNCCCGCCACACTTCAGAAGGGACAGGTGCTCTCGGAATTACTAACAGAGCAACCTGTAGCGTGCAGTTTGACACATCCAACAACTATGACTCCAGGTTTAAAATCAATGATATTCACCCACTTTCATGTTTCAAAAACATAGGGATCTCCGCGCCTGTGAAAGTTCCCCAGGCCAGAGTCTCACACATATTTTCATTTTTTCCCAATATATAAAAACAAAAAACATATGCTTCCTTTCACCCATGAACCAGAGAATGTTTAAATCCAATGTAAGCCCCTTCTGGTGTCCCCAGATAAGGTATAAAGGTCACTGGAGCTGAGGAGAGCTCCAGAGGGGTATATAGAGGGTGGGAGTGAGTCTCTCGCTTCCCATGTTGAAGGCGAGCGCGCGTGTGCATGCACACACACACACAAACACACACACACAAACACACACACAAACACACAAACACACACACACAAACACACACACACACAAACACACACACGAGGGGCATCCACTCAGCCAGGAAAATCAGCTGAAGTTAACCCTATAACCCTGCATTAGCTCCACCCTCTTCAAAAGCGGTTTGACATTCTTTCCCAAACTTTGATGCACTTCCCATGAGAATGGGAACGTTCCTGCATAAACATGAGTCTGGGAGGGCAGCAAGGGAGCAAGCCAGGCCTCAAGGAGCTGAGTGGGTGGGAGACGTGGACCAGAAGAGCACGGTGGGGGAAGGGCAGGAGGCTGTTTTCTCACACTGCATTTCTTCCAGGCTCCTTGGAGACCGCACAGAGGCCCGGAGAGGTCTCCATTGGGGCCCAGGCCCTTGCAGAAGCAGCAGAAAAGGAATAGGGGGCCTGATCTTATAGAGCCAGCTGGGACTGGCGTTTCACGACCTGCGGGAGACTGAGGCCCTCCACCTAACACGGGAAGTAAGAGACTGAAGACTCAGGAAGGAGAAGCCTTGAGGGGTGGGTAGTAGGAGAGAGGAGCCCATCTAAACCTGAAATCACAGACCAGCTCCTCCTCCTGGATGCCTGTTCTCAGGGGACATAACAAATGTTGTTTCTTTTGATGTCTTTGCAGAATTCAGCTACACTGGCTTGCGTGTACCATGTTTGAATGGTTGCAGGGGGGGCAGACAGGATTCTTAGTCTGTTATCAGTGCCCCAGAGAGTAGGATTTGAGGGTCTGCAAGAGGTCTTCTCCCTGCAAACCTGTTATTCGGATTGCTTGGATTAACTCAGCAATGGGCTAAGTGCCAACAGCAGGAGAAAGATGTTAGGGCATTCTGTCCCTCTGGGGACCCAGGTGAGGCAGCACGAAAATCCCTGCCCAGCTCTTACCACAGGCACTGAAAGGGCAGGAGTGTTTATGCTACAGCATCCTGGGAGGCTACCCAGCTCTCAGGGGGCTGTGAGCGCTAGATACTCCCAATTGCTCATTTGGTTGCACGTGCAGCGGGTAGGGGAGAGGGCACCTCAGCAGCCTCCTCTTGAAAAAGAGTGAGAGGGACATAAACTAGCCCTGGAAAAACTCCCAGCCAAGATTAACCCTTGTATCTGCTCCATCCTCTTCAAAAGCCCTTTGCATTCTTCCCCGAACTTGGCGGCACTGCCCATGAGAATGGGAAAGGTCCTATATAAAACAAGAGGTTGGGAGGCCATCTAGAGAGCAGGCCAGGCCTCGAGGAGCTGAGTGGGTGAGACACATGAGCAAGAAGAGCATGGTGGGGTTTTTGAGAGCATATGAGAATGTAATGGCTCCCTTAAGGTAACTGTCAGCGGTCTAGGATGCAGTCACAGGACTTCTGCAAGTCATCAGAGTTGCAAGCTGGAAGAGGATGAGAGGATATAGATAGTGGAACTAAGATCGTAGGGGACCCCAGAGGGGACCAAGCAGTCCAACCCCAGCTGTCTCTGCATCACCAGACGGACATGACAGCCTGCTTGCTGGACCTGAGCCCAGATATCTGTCTGTCTATCTATGTATCTATGTATCTATGTATCTATCT
>LOJH01017454.1:0-26745 GCA_001685095.1 Ellobius talpinus
AGCCGTGTAGGAGCCAGGCGGGACAAAAAGCAGGCCTGCTCCCCTATCACTACACTCAACTATGTGATACACTGAATGTATGGCATCCTTATCACTTGAATAATAAAAACATATTGAATATTACATCTTTTAACTTCAGCCTTAGATAGGGAACAGGTGGATCAGAAAGCCTCACTCAATTTGTGCACGCTCTGCATTTTCTTTCTTTCCCACTGAAAGATTTTTGTAACCCTTTGGATGCTGTACAGCACAGAATGGCTTCAGTCTGTGTATTTTTCTATTTAGGTAAAAATCTTCAGTTTACCTCCAGAAACCAATGAACCTCAGTGTATTGGAGTGGTGTGTACCACTCACCCACTGGTTGGAAGCCACGATAAAGTACTGTTTTGTGCATTGTTAGTTGCCCATAAGCAGTTCTATTTGTTGTAATCAAGTGAAAAAGAATGGCCTCAGAAACAGGACTAATGAGATTAAAAGGATGTTACAAAACAAAAGTGTAAAGGGCACAGTCTGCGCAGTGTATCACTTGGTCAATTGCACAGCAGTAGGGAGTTTCTTTTGCTTGCTACCATGAAATTTTTCTTTCCGGTGTACTGGTGTGGGGGTCTCTTGAGTCATCACAATCTGTTTAGAACTTCTTGGCAGCAGCTTTTGGATCAAGGCCAAAGTGATTGCCTGTTAATGCTTAAAATAGAAGAAGGTTATTTGCGTATATATCATATATATCATATATATGTTAATATATTAACAATCTTTACTTTTCTTTAGTGCCAAAGAAGTTATAATCTCCTTAATTAGTAATTTCTGTTGGATTGTGTTAGGATTACCAGATGAGATTAAGCCCTATGAATGATGCTTATTAAATGTGGACAACAGACATATAAAATCTCCTTGATTTTTGTTTACTGTTTGGTGAATGAAAGAAAAGCTAAGCCCATCAGAGATGTGTTCATGGGTCTGAATTAGAAAAGAAGCTTATGGGTACTCCCCTAGAGTCTGAGTGCCAAGCTTCAAATGATCCGGGAATTAACAATTAAAAGGTTTTTGTATAATGACTGATATGCATACATCATTACTTATGTTGATTTGTTAAAAGATGGGAGCTTGGCATGAACCCCTGTGGGTGGGAAATGGCCTCTTGAATTGAAGGCTATGTTAACTCTGTAATTGATGGAGGTCTGCTTTTGGAGTGATTTTTAATAGAAATTGCCTTGTTTCAGTGGTATCATTTTATTTTGATACATTAGTCATCGCATGAAAACAAAGCAAGTGGCTATTACACAGAATAGTTTGTGGAGGACTGCCAGGGATGAACTCTAACAAATTATGGTCTGTTCCAAAATACCTGAATCCACGAGAGCACACACATCAATAAAGCTTCCCCTGTGAAGTGCAGTTACATGAATGTTTCTGCATGTCTACCCTTTCTACTTCTGATGTTTTGAGATAGAAATATCCAGAATTCTGAGCAACAGAGCAATGCTACTAGGTATTTACACACTGGTTTGTTTTTGATGCCAAGTGGAAGAAGATAAATTAATATATGTTTGATAAAGATAAAAATTAATTTAAAAGTTTCTCCATAGCTCTAAATCTACAACTTTTGGGTTATCCCTAGGTTATGAGAATGATCCTGTCGTGAAACTACAGGCAGATTGTAGTGGAACTAAATTTACTGGTAAGAGTATTTGCCTCAATCAGTCTCTTTATGCATTTGTACTATGTTTAATTATCACATTAAACAATGTACAAGTATAGCCAGAGGAAGTAACAAAAGATAAGAAAATATCATGAAAATTGAATATTTTCTAGTCTTAAGAGCATATATAAACTAGATACATAATAGTGTGGATATATGTGTGTTTATGTATGTATGTGTGTATGTGTGTGTGTACATATGTCAGTGTGTATATGTGTGCATGCATGCCTGTATGTGTGGCTGTGCATACATGTATGTGTGAGTGTTATATTAAAATTCTTGTCTTATATTTTTTAAAAGGGAAAGTCTCTTCTATTGAATTTATTTTTATTGTTGGCTGACCTCTTGACATATTTGAAAATGAAATCTTGACCACATTTATAGAAATGCCATTTTTAATGGAAAAAAATGAATTTGGCTCCTGAGTTCTCTGAGGGTTAACTTCTTAGGAGGTTTGATGTTTACCTAGAAAAAGCCTTTTATTTTCAGAGGTCAAAGAGAGCTTGCCCTTTTGTTGTCTGGAGGGAGTTTGAACTGTCCCTGGGATTTGGATTAATGTGAAATCTGACTTGATTCTTCACTTGGAGTTTTATCAAATTGTTGCAATTCTAGGATTCAGTTTAAGAATCTGTAAGTCACCAAGTCTGTTTTGAAGGGCTAGACACTCACAGTGGTGTTCCTCCAAGGAAACTCTCTGTGTTTAAACCTATATTTCCTAATTTTTATTACTGGAAAAAGAGTTGTACTTATATGCATGTACAACATCTGGGCTGCAATTACATTGTATGTATATATATGCATAAATGTTATAGAATGTACACACACACATATATATATCATAAATCTGACTGTTTTAACCATATGTATCAATGCTATGCCTAGTCTGTAGTAGTGTGCTCCATTCAGAAAAAAAGGTTAACAATTTGTGTCATTTTTGGTATTCAACACAATGCGATTTGAAAGATTCATTCTTAATAATATACAATGCTTTCTAACACTTTAAGAACCCAGTTTTGCAAATGACAGAATATGATACCTGAAAAATTCAGGTATTATTTGATATGTACAAACCTTTTTCCTATATAAATTATAAATGGGGGCTTAATAAATAGAACGTGAAGACAGACATGACACCTTGACTTGAGTTACTGTTAACATTGTTTAGCTTCTGGTAACCAGTAGAGACCTTTGAAATGTACTCAAGGCTGTCCCAGTAATAAACATTTGAGGATCCTGTGTGTGTGCTTTGAGAATCACTTGGCCTCTTTGTCTCTCAGTGCAGTGGTTTTGTCCTCTGTGTATTTGAGTCTTCTGTTTGGAACTTCTCTGAACAGACGCATTAAGTCCAGTTAATCTACATGACTATTAGAAGATCAATATTCTGAGGGAAGTCCTCTGGGAATTTGATCTTTTCATGCTAGAATTCATAAGGGGTATATTCTTTCTATTAAACCCATTTTATGAGTTTACTCTAATAAGTTTCCAGTTTGTGAGATACCTAGGTAAGTCTTCTCAGAAATTAAAGGATCAAATGTTACACCCATGGGATGGGGCACATAATCCAGTGCTAAAATACATGCCCAGAATGTGCAGTGCCCTAAGTTCAGAAAAACAAAAAATATCCCAGTAAAACAATATAACCACCCAAATAAAAAATATCAACCAACCCAGTGTATTATCAAATAAACAGCAACAAAAAGGAAATACCTCACTCTGCCATTGCAAGCCTAATTGTCTTTGAGTCAGAATGGTATACTCTTAATAATTATATCTGTTGGTATCATGAAAATGGATATAAATCTGTAAATTACACTACTGCTCACTCAGTACTGTCCACCCTCTCTCTGTTTTGTTTAATTATATTTCTTTTTTCATCTTCTTGATGATTGATCAAATCATTTATAATTCTATAAGGTCAGTTTCTTTTTGCAGCTTTCATTGTAATGTTTAAGAAATTATCCTTTTAGCTTCCAGAAAAGCTTTGTGGGATCATGGTTGGTCATAGAATACACACACACACACACACACACACATTAGCATGTACACACATACACACATAAACTTCTTAATTTTCTTTTGTTAATCCTTTGTGTGGCGATTTCTCCCTTGATACAGAACCTCTTCTAAAAGAATTTTTAAGAGTATAAAATAATCACCAGTACTCTGGTAGAAAAGTATACTAAATTTGCTCTTACATTTTCAAAACCAAAATTTGTCTGGATTCACCAAGTACCCATTTGATAAGAGCTAGAATTTTTTTGAAACTGCACCTATGCCTATGAGATGCATGCATGTTTACTCATATATGTCATTCATTGCTGTACCTGTATGTAATTTATCTAAAGTGTTATTGTCCAAGCATCTTAACAGGCAGGTTTAGTATATGAATGACAGAGAAGATGATTTTGTTGTGGAGTTCATAATAATACACGGAGCAGCAGGTAACCTTGGGGTTACACACCCAGACTGACGGATGGTGCTTATCTCTCTCCACTGTTCTTCCTACTGACTTATGGAGTTTGATGTGTTCTTTTATATCAAAGCCTCGGCTCCATGTCCTGGCAGTCCAAAAGAGAGATTAATATTTTCATTTAATCTTAGTAAAGTGCTATTGTGTGAAAGAGCAAGGGAGGAAGGGGGAAATGGAGACTGGAAAGTCTCTCATTATGGATCACTTTTTGGACACCTGTGTGGAGGAGTTTTTGTATTGTTTCTCTGGATCCTGTAAATGTCTTGGCAAAGAGTTCCCAGTTCCATTTCTACATGGGCTGTGATGTGTTTTAATGCTTTTTAATCCATCAGATCCTGATTGCCTCAGCCAGCCAAGTAGGCCTGGTCTTGTTACTGTCATTGGTTCTAACTCATTCCCGTTAGGATTATTAGAAAATAAAAATGTAAGTTCCTGTCCATGTATATTTTGAAAAGCCACATTCTGCTTTCAAGAAGTTCTGTTTGGAAGCCAAGTAAAATGGATCTCCTTAGGAAGAATTTTCCCTCTGTTGCTTAATTAAATGTAGTTTTTCAACATCTCTTGAGATGGGGTATGCTGAGGCGATAGAAGATTCCATCAATGCTAGAATGTTGTGCATAAATAATTAACGTGTCATATTTCATGTTGCCGACAGTAAACAGTATCCTTTTCCTTTTCCAGTGATAGGAATGCATCAGAAGAATGCATGCCCTTGTCACAGAATTAATCTTCTATCCATATTTTATGTTTACACCTCTTAAATATTTATGAGCTGTTATTTTGCTTTATTGTTATTTACTGTCTCCAGGGGCATGTGAGAAGCCTTGCATTTCTTCCTTAGCCAAGCATTCTGCTTCCTTCCTTCCTCCCTTGGCTGTTCCTTGGATTACCTCCAATTTGCATACATAATTCTGGTCTTGAAGTCCAGAAATCCATTTGTTTCAAATGGAGTTGTATTGAAGTTGGTTTTACTCAAATTGCGTACACAAATAAATGTGATTTCCAAGGCATGGAAAGTCAGTGAGGGTTCTGAAGTGAAACCAGCCAAGGTACACAAACACACTGTTAAGACAATACAGGTAGACTTTATGTCCCTAGGGAAATGGAATCCCCAAATAAAAAGACCATAGAGTTAGCATTGTGTGAAGAATTAATTGCATTTTAAAATTTTACATACATGCTCATATTGAAAAGCTTTTTTTGTGGGTACCGTCCATCTATGCATTTTTCTTAATCTCTTAACTGGGGCACAGTTGGGAATATAAATATCTCTATATATCTGACATGTAAATTTTTAGAATTTGTATACACGCAAACACCCATAAGACCACTCACAATCAAGGTAATGTATGTATTTATCATCTCCAGAGGTTTCTTCTGTGTCCCTTTGTTTTTCTGGGTTTAGATTTTAATAAGCTTGGGTTCTTCCTTCGTAGACATATTCTTAGGTTTTATTGATTTTTCATTTTTTCCAAGTCCACAAAGAAAAATCCATATCCAAAAGTAAAAAAAATAGTTGCTATTATTATATTGCACAGAAAGAATGAATAATATGACCTTTAAAATATGAAACATTAAAAGACACTAGAATACACAAAAACTTGAGTGATTATTTTAATGAACTCTTTTGCTCTTACATTCATGTTTAAATGCATTGTTTAAAGAACCAAGAGATGCACTGAATAAATAAAATACCCATGAAAAGTCATAGTGCCACAAAACGAATGACATAAAACAAAATGAAATGTAAGGAGAAAATTGTGTTTCCTTCACAAAACGCTGTTTTTGCCCTTAGACAATCATGTTGGAGAAAAAGACCATGTATAACAAAGACACAAATCATTGACATCGTCCACAAATAGTGGGTTTTATTGGACTGCACACAGGTACAAATACTTGAGGCTTTGGGAAGGAAGCACTCCAATAAAATACATCATGACTATCACCACTGAACTAGGCAGGGTGGGAGCAGGGCCTCACTGAGTGTCCAGTGATGAAATAGGGCATTAAGAAGTAAATCAAAGTCTCTGATCAAAGACTAATTTAGCCCATCATAAATGATCCTGCAGTGTAAAGAAGCCTCACGTGCAGAGATTAAAGATTAGGATCTGCACATATAACACTGCACCCCTGCCCTGTGGGGAGGGGGAAAGAGCAGAGAGAGAAGAAGGAAAAAGAAGCCATACATCAAAGGTCTCGAAGAACCCAGTGAGATAAAATCTCCCTTTCTTCAGGACAGCATACAAAATTAGAGAAGTGCAAATGATTTATACAGTGCGGTTGACTCCCACATTTGAAACTGTGAGGAGCTGGCACTGGTGGCTAGGTAACTTGTTTGTAGACACACATCAGGCAGGGCTTGCCACTGCACTGCCTCCCAGGTTTTAGTCCTTGCTTGGATATATTAGAAATCTCTCCACAATTGCAAACAACAGATAGATAATTTTCTACTCGAGAGACTATTAATTGACTTTCTATTGAGTCAGAGACTCAAGCCCATGCTAACACAATAATTGTTCACTTCTTTAAAACTGGCTATTTCAAACTTGCTATAATTTTTTTGTCATTTTCTGCATATACTGAGTGTAGCCCACTCTTAGCTGTGTCTAAATATTTTGCAAGAATGGAAAAATGCTTTGCCTGTACTCCTAATATCTGTGCCCATGTTTGAAAATCAAACTAACAATCTGAGAATAACTTTGAGGAAAGGAATGTGCATTTTACTTTGTAGTAATGATTTGATTTTCATATGCACAGAAATATACACATGAAAATACACAACAATAGTTAGATACCAGCTGCATACTCATTTTTTAAAAAGTTGATAAATTGAGCAGAAGTGATAGAACCAAGGGCAATGGGTTTGCATGAAGTGTACATTGTGGGAAGGTAAATAAGTGTGAGGTACTAGGGGAAGATAAAGATATTTTTACAGGTTTGTTTGTACCACCCTATCTGCATGCCTCCCTTCTCTGTAGGGATGATGATTTGCCTGGCACTGGAGAGAAGGGTAGCCCTTTGCAGAAAGGGAACTTTATATGGCTTTGAGCCAGATGCAGGGAGTGCAAATGGCACTCTGTGAGCTTACTATTTTACAACTGCTTTCTTTAAAAAAAAAATCTTTTTAAAAGATACTTATTTTTTTTTACTGGGTGTCTCTGTCTCTCTTTGGGGGCATATGTGTATGAATGCTAGTACCCATGGAGGCCAGAAGCATTGGATCACCTGGAGCTAGAATTACAGGAGAGATTATAGGTTGTCTGATCAGGGTGCTGGGAGAAGGAATTCAGGTCCTACACACGAGCAAAACCACCACTTAATTTCCAAACCATCTCTGCAAACCCCTCGAAAGTAAATCTTAGCTAAAGTGATTTATTTTCGGGTGACATGTTTTGGCCTTTCCCAATTGCTATATGTTACATCCTAGTGCCATTGCACCTTATGGATGCCATACCAGTTTGAACCGATACTATGGAAGTAGTGATGGTTTTATCAGATTTCTTTCTTGTCTAAAATAGAGCATTTGATTAGTTTATATGGATTAAACATTTTAGATGCATTTACTTATTCATTCAGTAATTATTTTTGCTATGAAGTGCTCCTTAACTAAGGACTTGGTCCTCAGGAAAAATAGACACAACTTTTACCTTTAGGAAGATTTCATCTATTTTGGCAGGGATACATTGCTTATACTGCCATGAAGACAAGTTTAAAGTTACTGCTCCATGAGTTCCAGAAGTGGGAGTTACATGGGCATTTGACTTGCTGTCCTCAGAAATAGCTTTCTCTAAGTCATTGACACCAGACTGGAAATAATATGGAAAACAACAGGGGGTAGGAAAGGTTGCTCAGTCAATGAAACACTTGCTGTATAAACACAGAAACCTTGGTTCTGATTCCCATAACCCTAGTAAAAAGTAGCATACAAGAGGAACCTCAGCTTGCTGTAATCCTAACCTTGACGGATGGAGCAGAGACTGGTAGATCCCTCAAACACACTGTTTTACATGAACTGATTAGTTTCAGTCTCACTGAGAGACCTTTTTAACAATTTAAGGTGTAGGGGAATGAAGGGGAATGACACCTTATGTCAACCTCTGAACTCAAAAGACATGCACACACGGGTACACACATCTACACTAACAAGTGCGTATCCCCCACATACACAGTTTCTATAAGTATTTGAGAATACATGGTAGAGAGAACATTAGGTGCAGATGGAAAGGTGTCTGTGTCCTGCAGTCCCACTGGACCAGTTTCTCTCCACCTACCAGGTCCCTGGAAGTGCTTATGAAATAATCACTCAGGGGCTAAATATCAGGTAGAATTGTTTCGCCAATGGCTTAGGCTTCTTACTGGCTAGCTTTAACTATAAATTAACCCATTTCTATTAGTTTACATTTTACCATGAGGCTCATGGATTGTTATCTTGCTGTCCTGGAGGCTACATGGCATCTCCTCAACTCTGCCTACTCTCTCTCTCTCTGTTTGGATTTCCCAGCCTGGCTTTACTCTGCTAAACCATTGGCTGAAACAGCTCTATTCATCAACCAATAAAAGCAACACATAATCAGAAGGACATCCCACATCAATTAGGAATCTTGATAAAGGGTTTTTGTTTTTGTTTGGCATAGACTTTTGGGTATTTTACACTGAAAATCAATCTAATTACTATATAGGGAACAATATTTTAGATAATTTATTAAGCAAATAGTCTTTAGAGGTAGGAAAAAAAAGAGCTGTAGCTCTAACCCAGCAACTTACCACTGGGCTTTGAGCACACCAGTGAATCTCTCTCACATTCAAGCTCCTGACCACTCATCAGGGAATTATAGTTCTCTGGATCTCAGAGGGTTGGCTGACTGCATCCCCTTGTTGGCATCCTCCTCCTCATTTTCCTTTTGACTTGCAATGTGGTTTAGGCAATTTTTTTTAGTCCTTAGAACTTTGACTGCCTATTTCTAAAACACAGAGACATGGAATTAAATGATTTTGAGAGCACTCCCTGTTTCAATTCTCAATTATTTTCCAAGCTGGCAGTTTTCGTACAGGAACCGAGAATCATGAAGTACGGAGAAGTGTTGTGTTAGGAAAACAGAGTAGAACAGAGACTTACACTTTACGATGCCTCCACTTATATTTCCTCAATGAACATCTTAATAATTTTTGCTGTATTAGATTGCATTTTAGAGCATATATTTCTTCAACTTTTTCAAAATTTTCTTCAAAAACCATTTGAGAGCTGTAGTGGGATGTTTAATTTCCCATCGTGGTTTCTTAAAACATTCTCTTTGTAATTGCCATATTTTTTACGGCCCAGCTTAAAATTAATTCAGCTTTTCAGCTACAAATTCCAAGATAAACTGAAAATTGGGGTGCAATGACTGTACAGTCAAGTGTTGAGAAATCAGCCTTTACAACAAAGTTTGCAACTGCCACAAACCATGAAGACCACTAAGAAAACAACAGATTCTTTATGAAATATTGAATATGGGCTGGGGAGATAGCTTATTCAGTAATATGATTTCTGTACAAGTGTGAGAACTTTAAGTCAATATATACCACCTATTAAAAAAACTGAACAAACAAAAATAAAAACTTGGCACGGTGGTTCATACCTTTAAATCAACCAGGGGTGGGGGCAGAGATTGGAGAATCCTGGGAGTTTGCTGGCCAGCCTGTCTTGCCTAATCAGTGAATGTTAGGTCTTTCTGAAAGATTCTGTCTCACAATACAAGGTAGACACAACCTGAGGAATAACACCTGTGATTGACCTCTGGCCTCTCCACTCCCCTCAACGGTACTGAGAAACATGAATGTGTACACCCTTGCGCACACTCACACACACACAACACAACACAAATACACACACAGTGCAATAATATTTCTGCAAATGTTTCTGCATGCTTGAGATAAATTGTACTTTATTTCTAGATGTAGAAAAGTGAAAAACATTTCTCTTATTTCTTGTTATTTATTTAAATATATAAATATTTAGTTTCACTGGAGCCTGTTTTTGACACTGCTTTACTCACACCACTATTATTTTTCTTTTGCTTGATAAAGTCTATTTTTGACAATGGTAACATGTAATTTGTCTCTTCAATGACACATGTGGAACAAGGAATCCTAATACATTTTTTTCTTTTTTGCATATTATGCTTTATCTTCTATATATGTGCAAGCCTAGCCTTTAAAGTTTGCATGATAAGTATACTAAAACTTATGGCTTCGCACTTAAGATACACAAAGTAAACGTAGTCAATGGGATGCCTGTGTGTTATTGTACCTAAATTATGAATTAGATAGAGTTTCAGTTACTCCAGATCAGCTATACTTACAAAGTGACAATTAGATCTCAATTCATGTCAGGCTTTTCAGCACAATACAGATCCACACCTGAATTGAAGCATGCAGACCCTGACATGAATTAGCCCTGCTTAAACTAGTCCATTATTGTCTGACTATCTCATTCATTACAGCATTAAATGATATTTTATGTGGATTTACCCTTTCGTCTTTTTTCCCTTCTAAAATTTTCCATGTTGTCAACCTCTGTCTGGATGCGCTTTTCATTTGCAAATGTCCAATTATCATGCCTTCCTGTTGGGTGGGAAACTGATTAGCATACATTAATTAAGGTAATGAAATAATTATGGTTACCATAATATAAATATATAGAAGCTAACATTAGTGAGGCCTAATTGTCTAGTGGTTACAAGCTTGTGCTTTGGAGAGATGTGATTAAGGAAGGAGACGTGATTACAGAGGGCTCAAGTTTGACCTTCATAACTAACAAATGATGTGTGTGTTTTGACAGTTTCTTATGTCTCAGAGTTTCAGTGTTCTCAGGAGTAAAGGGCAAATAGTAGCATAGACTTTCTTGAACAGGTGTATTCATATAACTATTTCAGTCTACATTCCGTACTAGTAGAAGCTCAATAATCATCCATTATTTTGTTGGCCTGACCACCAAGGTGTGCACACACACTCTTATGACTTGATCATACAAGACTGAGCATTTAGAATTTTTAAACTGGAAATACACTGAATTTATTTCACAATAGCAGAACAAGACTGAATGACTACATGAAGCTTGCAAGACAGACAATCTGCAAGATGGCTTTTATTTAGGGTTCATGTTCCTAGACCTAAGGGATCTTTTCCATCTTTGCCTTTTTTATAAGTTTGGTTTGTGTGCCAACAGTCTCTTTAATCTATTTCTTATTCTTAATTATTTTGGTGACCTGTTAATGTAATCCAGTTACACAGTATATTAGACATATATCACCATACTTCAATTTAACACTTGTTACTTCAAACGCTTTATTCCTTGTTTATTACATGTTTCTTATTAAAGTGTATGGTCCATTTGTACCTGGCAATTCTCTGTTATTATCTACAGAAAAATCCTTACCACTGAGTAGAAAATAAATTTTGGGTGAATAAATGGGTAAAGAAAGAAGAAATATAGCTTATANTATATATATATATATATATATACATATATACATATATACATACACACACACACACACAAGGCTCAGTCTCTGCTCAGATGGTGTCACTAAAAGACAGGGAGTGTGAGAAGTACCAACACCTTCTACAGCTGTTTGAGCAGACCTGAATCTCTGGAACACCAGATGACTTTGTGAGTCTGTCTCCTTCATCCCTCCCCACCAGGCTACTGGTGAGAGGGAACAAACCCATAAATATACATATATACACATATATGCGTATGAGTGTATGTATGTATATACCCCAGGGTAAGAAGGAGGAAGATGGTTCAGACAGTAAAATGTTTCCTGGAAATGCATGAGGATGATCCCCCCAAGACCTATATTAAAAACAAAACAAAACCAGAAACAAAACAAGAATGAATGAATTTGGATCTTAGCTCTGGGGAGTCTGAGATGAAAGGATTCCTGGGGTATACTGGCCAATCCTTGTAGCTGAGTAAAAGAGCTGCAGGTTCAGTAAGAAACTCTGTCCTCCAGGAAAAGATGGAGACAGACATGGTTGTGCAAGCCTTTAATCCTAGAACTAGGGAAATAAGGCTTGGTTGATCTTTGTGTATTGGAGGTCAGCCTGATCTACATAGAGAGTGCCAGGCTACATAGTGAGACTGTCTCAAAACAAAGAAAGCAACACTGAGGCAGAAAGTAAAGGAAGAAACTGAGACCAACAACTGGCCTACATGCACATAAGAATTCATGTGACTGTGCACCCACAAACTCACTTGAGCACACACAAATGAACATACACATATTTATGTATAAAATAGTAAACATACTTCATAATTAAAACTATTATCTGTGTATTTTTCTGCATATATTAGAAAACACAAATTGAATATCTCTTGGGGTCTTACATCGTCAGCTACCATATGTGACATATACATAGCTTTTGCACTTTAAAATAATATTACCATTATTATAATAATATTACTTTTTAAAATTTATTTTGCATCCTGTTCAGTATTTCCTCCCTTCCCCCCTCCCAATCCTTCCAACTCTGTTCTTACCCTCCAAAACACTCCTCCTCCATTTCTGTTCATGAAAGGGAAGATCTCCCATGGATATCAACAAACACAAGTTACTGTAAAACTAAGGACCTCTGCATGTATTAAGACCAGGCTAGGCGATCACCGTGTTAGGAGTAGGGTCCCAAAAACAAGAAAAAGAGTTGGAGACAGCCTCTGTTCCCATTGTTGTGAGCTTCATAAGAAGACCAAACTACACAACAGTAACATATATGCAGAGGGCCTAGGTCAGTTTTATGCAGGCTCCCTGGTTGTTCCTTCAGTCTCTGTGAGCCCCTATGAGCCCAGGTTAGTTAATTCTGTTGGTTTTCTTGCGGTGTCTTTGACCTCTCTGCCTTCTATAATCCTTCTTCCCTCCCTTTCTTTTCTGGATTCCCTGAGCTCTGCCTAATGTTTGGCTGTGGATCTGCTTCTGTTTCCATCCCTTACTGCATGAAGCCTCTCTGAGGACAATTATGCATCCCCTTTAAGGCCCTTATCTCATTCCTGTAGGGGGAGTCCTACGTTAATTACCTTTCCAAGACCACAGCATTTAACACTCTGTTCATTAGGTTTCAACACCTGGGGTTTGAAGAGGGGCCGATAAACATTTGACACACATGAGAAAATGGATTTTCCACTGTTGGTTCCCCTCTTAATGTTCCTGCATCAGGACTATTTAATCCACCTTTAAGTACAATTGTTCTGGCATTTGGATACCATTTCGGTCCTATGAAATCACTCTTGAATTAAGGCTTTGGAAATAGTAATTTTTCATTCTAAGTAATTTTTCATTCTAAATCTTTTCTTTGGCTTCCTTCTAGAATTTTAATTTGGAAAAGAAACCATTGTTTTGGGAGCAAATATTGTTTTGATCAATGAGTGAACTAAATTTAGTTTAATAAAAAAAATCCTCTTGACTTAAACAATGAAATGAGCAGAGTTCCAGCTTCTAGGATTAAAAGGAAAAAAATGTTTCATAGAATTTTGTAAGACTATAAACCCTCTTCATATATTTTAAGCAATTATGATTTATAGTCCATATCCACTTATTAGCAATGTCATAGAGAGTGACAGAAGGTTACTCTTTTTTGTTTCATATCTGATATGTATTTGTATATCTGATATATTGTATACACTTAAACACTAAATTACACTGACTTAGTCATTAGGAAATGTCTAAATATTTGCGCCAGTGAGTTGCCTCAACATGTAGACATGATTTGTGCCCGGTAAAAGTAAAAGGAGAAAACTAACTTTGCAAAGATGTCCTCTGACTTCCTCCTTTGTACCCTGGCACAAGCACCTTGCATACTTGTCATATACGTATGTGTATACACACGCACATGATAATAATACAGTTTATAAAGAAGAAGAATCTAAATACTAAAGGTTTTCATTTCATTCTTGCCAGTATGAATTTTGTTTCTTCTTTTTAGTCAGGGTCTCATGTGGTTCAAGTTGGATTTGAAATCACTGTGCAGTCAAAGACGACCTTGAACTTTTGATGTTCCGATCTCATCCTTCACCTCTCCAGTGCTGAGATTATAGCTGTATAATGATATCAGTCCCAGTATTATGTGCTGCTGGCAATTGGACCTGAGGCTCTTCACAGGCTAAGCCAGCACTCTACCTACTGAGCTACTTCCTTATTCCCTACAATGTTCTTTTCAAGAGAGAACAGACACTCGCACTTGAAACTCAACTGGCTAAGGGTTATATTTAAAGCCTAACTGTTTTGCCTTTGATGCCTATATTCTTGTCTGAGGCATGGTTGATTTTTTTAACTGTGGTAATTAGAGAATATGAGATTATCTAAGAAACCTCAATTTAAATCGAGATGTAAGTCAATTAAAAATAAATCCAAGCAATACAAAGATCTTAAAAAAAATCATGTCTGTACCATTTAAGTGGGTTGGGAACAATTTTATTACTTTGTTGTCTCATTTTTTATGGGGATATAGGCTGTGTCTGCCGGTTGGTTGACTGATTCCTAAAGTGCCAATATGTGGATGTGTGTCTGGAGGGTCGGTCCCATGGGTGATGACACTAAGTACTAGAGGACACAAGTCCCAACAAAAGAAAACCTGGAAAGTATATAAAGGGTCATTTTACAGACCAGTGCCACGAACTTGAAACCTTCACTTTTTCTCATTTGGAATTCTGTCTTGGCCGTCCCCCACCATGTGGTATCTGGTATTAGGGACTCGGATAGTAAGAGGAATTATTGTTTCATGGACATCAGTCATACCATTATGAGTCACTGAATTATGAATCATAGTTGGTGAGGTCAGGGGCAATCAATACAGCCACGCCTTTGGATTTTGAAGGCCTTTCAATTACCACCCACTTTGATGTGGTGAACTTTGTTATCACACCCAGATCCACGTATAGAGGCTTGTATCCCAGTGACACTGTTGGGTTAGGATGCCTTCGGGTTTCCGGATATCTGCTTTTGAAGGGAAAGGCGTATGTCCGCAGTTGGCGTTTCTACTTTTACTTCCTGGCTATGTGGTTAGCGACTTACTCTACCATCCACTTCTGTCCTGGTGTATTGCCTCACCCCAGGTGTCCAACAGAGATGTACAACAATGAGGCCAACCGGTCATGGACTAAAGTCTCTACAGCTGGGAACCATAATATTTCCCTTTATAACTGACTTACCTCACGAACAGTCTTCACCCTGGCTCCTATCACAAACTTTCACCAGTTTAAAGAAGGGGTCTCCTTCTCCAGGTTTCCAAGACTGTATTTGTGTCACACCAAAGCTAGAGTTGGGTTTCTAAAAGTTTTCAAATCTTTCACTCAGTGATTTTACTTCATTTTTTGGTGAATTTTCCTTCATTTTCTCCAATTTGAGGCCATTGAGAGCAAAATATATTTCTTTTCTGTGAGTTTCAGATATTTGAAGACAGGTTTAATGGCTTGTTTGACTCCTGTCTTCTACAAGAAAAATTTTCCAGCTACTGGAATTTTTCCTTCCACAAGAATCTTTAGCAATTTTATCACTAATGTTTTTATGACACACGTTTATATTAAGCCTATGATATCATGTTTTCAATTAACATATTTATAATTGTGTGTGTGTGTAATATACATTTCTAAGTCCCTTTCTTGGGATGAATAATTAGAGTTTTCCCAAGCACCAGTCTGATGGTATCTAAGCACAGTGAAGCTGAAGCAGGAGAATTCTCAAGTTCAGAGCCAGCCTTGGCTACATAATGAAAATAAAATGGCAATAGAGCTCAGGGCTCTGTTCTACCTACACACTAAATTGTTAATTTGACTGATTTTACATAAGTGAGTACAATGCTCTATTCAAGAAACAGTAAAATTATGATAAAAACATTGCTGTCTTCTTTGATGTACTTAAAGTGTCTTTATGTTCTTAAGCATCGAGGCATTGGCCCTGCCATAATTATCTCAAATGTTAAGCTACTTGAACATTAGTGGACAACAGCAGGTAACTATTCCCTACTGCTTAGCATTTGTTGTAACACAGGTTTGTTATTTTACAGCAGCCTCAGTCACATCCTGTTTGGTCAATGTTGCTGAGCTTGAAAATTTACTCCCATGTCCTAGCACATTCTCAGGCCAGTGTGGCAGCAAAGACAAATACATTGTTCACGTACAATGCTACAGCTTACCAGGCCAGACCCAAATAAATCATTAAACAATGTTATGTAATTGACATAGCTAGGAGTAATTGTATAAATGGGTCAAAAGGAAGACCTCAGTGGTAACAATGGAAAGAAAAGGTCTAACCAAAGTCTTTGCCTGGAAGGAAAAACTCTTATTTTCCTATAAACTTCATTACTAATAAAATAACTGGGAAGAACAATAAGAAACAAATAAGATTAGAGAATCCAAAATGGTTTTTAAATGAAATTATTTTTTCTGAGATCTTTCCAGAAGTCGCCAGCAGTTCTGTGGCCATCAGGTGGTCATCAATTATCATGGCTTGAGATATTGTTTTGATTTTGATAGTTTGAGGAACCCACTGTCTGTCCCACTTATTTCTTAAATGTATTGTATTTTCCTCCAAAGAAAAATAGAATCATTTAAATTATGAGTAAAGATGTTCATCATAGTAATGTTGTAGCCATTCACTCTGCTTGTAGCTTTTCAGAAGGGACACATCTTGTGTTTTGCCTTGATCATTGCATAGAAAGAAGTTTCATTGTTGCATAACATGAAACAAACTTACCCACTGCATCTATCTCCCAATCCATTTTGTTCTGTTTATTAAAGTATTTAACAAAGATTATTGCCATGGAAGCTACAAGGTCAGATTATTAAAAGTAGGAAAGATAAGGATATAAGAAAGAAGGAAATAAGAAGGGATAGAAAGGAAGAAAAGAGGAAGAGGAGGAAGAGAAATACAAAGGTGAAAGATGTCAGGGCAAGAGGAAGGGTGAGTGAGAAATACAGAAATCAGCGAGAGAAATTCAGAAAACAGTATCATTTCCTCTCAAAGCATCATAGAACACATCAGGCCAGCTGCTACCAAAATTAAGCCCCAAATTAAAATTTCTGCCTACAACCTGTGTGATTTCTAATGTAACAAATTTATTTAGTTAAGATGTTGTAAAAACGTATGAATCACAGAAGAATAACATTGAAAAGCTTCTGGTTATAAAATCCATTAAGCTTTACTATTTATACTAGGTCTCTCAGATTTGAGGCACATAACAGAGGTTGTGAATTTAGAAATATAAGCTATAATATTTAAAGGCAGCTACAGAAGAGCTAAACCAATATGTATCAGAATAAATGAACGATGAATAAAAAAGACAGTGATTGTAGAGTACAGTTATGGCTGGGTCATAATTTAGTCTCAGCATTTTAATAGAAATCAAATAATATATAGTTGTTCTCATATAGAAATCTCTGCTCAGTTCTGGAAGATCACTACTCTGCACCATAATGAGAACAGACTAGTAATACTTTCTTCATTATTACATAAAGAAATAAGAACGTTTTTGCTGTAACACCTAATGTTTGAGAAATGGAAGTCAACTGAAGCCTCAAAGAAGTCATTGTGTAAACTAAACAAAACACACCCATAAAGCAGCCATCCCCTTTCTCTAAGTAACAAGTAGGATGGCTATCAGTTGTCCATCCTTGATGACAGCTTTCTAATGACCTTGTTTGCATAACGACTCTTTACCTGCAGAATTACCATTGACTTTGAAATCTGAAGACTGATCTAAATGCTGTGCCAAGCAAGTATACTCTGGAGAATGGATTGTTTTAAAGGTCTCCCTGCTAAATAAGTTAGACCCAATCAGTTGTGCTAGCAGGAAGCTCTAGAGCTGGTGAAACTGCCGAATTGACCTCCTTCTGTCCTCTCTCGTGCTCTGAGTCTGCTGGAGATTGGGATGTGAACTCTTGACGGTCTGACAGATGTAATTCAGTCTTAATCCTGCGGTTTTATTGTTGACTTAAAAAGGTTATGGCACTTGGAATAGTTGAGGGAAACAAGTAAACCAAAACCAACTAACTGGCTGGTCTAATACCACATTGGAGATGTTTCATTTACAATAAAATGGCTCTGAATTTTCTATTTCTCTGTATTCCTATACCATGCTTCTTGTTTGTCAGGTTTTTTTCCCCCATAATGTTAGGGACTGGAAAGGTTTACTTGCCACGGGAAACTTACCAGTGAAGGGATGTTCTAAACAGTGCTCCATATAAGCCCCTTTCTTCCACTTGCATCTTTCACTCCACCACCTCATTAAAGTATCTGTACATCTGTATCTTTATCTGTGACTTGTTAACATAATTGATTTATCAAGTCCCCTTTCTCAGTGTCACAACTCATATTATTTCTTTGATTCATACATGCATTTGCTTTTGTCTTTCTTATTACCAGCTTATTTGCAGCTTCTATAAGACAAGAAATATTTACTACATCTGTGTTGGCCTACTCCATATTAGAATTATTTTAATGACACCATGTATTATTGTACAAGTCTTAGCTACAAACATTTACATGAGCAGTGTGATTTGACTCTATCCATCCTGAGATGAATAGTCCTGACAAAATGCACTTTCCCTGGATGTGCAGAAATGTCCTAGAGTTCGAAGTCCTGAATTTTGTTTTCCATGGGAAGATGTGTTCTGTCTGGGTCATTTAGACTTTACTGTAGGCATAACCAATTAGTAGTTAAATGACTTGAGTGAATTTTTTTTATGTGCGGTATTCAATTGACACTAAACCCCTTGCCACATGAATAGAAGAAATAAATTACTTCTTTATGTACAAATTTTAAGGCAAACCCACACAATAAAGGATATCTCTTCATAACTATGGTTTTTATTGCTCTCTTTACTATGCCAAAGTATAATTTTAAAGAAGAACTTGTAAATCTCTTACTTTACATTGCATTAGAAGTCAGAATTCAGCAGTAAGAAGGCCGTATGGTTTTTCTAATAAACATGTTAAACAAAGTGGTTCTGACAGCCATACTTTAAAGTAAAAACCATGGGAATACTTTTGAACTGTCTTCTTTAAGAAGTAATCTGACTGTCAAACAAAATGTTCATGTTAAATCATTTATACTTGGCATACAGCTATAATTAGGCCTACTGTGTTTCAAACATAGATTGTAGAACTCAAGAACTGCCCCCACTCCCCAATTTGGCCATCTTCAGAATCTGGGGATATTTAAAATGCTAAAGTCCCATCTTTGGAATCTAAATCAGAATGGATGATCCTTGACCTTTAACAAAGAACATTCTGATTAATAAGTAGTCTTCTTTGCATTGTTGGGGAAATGTGCCATTTTGGAAAACAAAGACCTTCTGTCTCTTTTCACAATTGATGTTTTGCATAAAAGACCAGAGTGCTTAGTGAATGAGACATCTACCACACTGCGTAAACATTCCTTTCCAGTCACTGCTTTCTAGTCAGCAATCATGAAAGCCTTGAAAACCCTTTAGTTTTAACCAGTAAGAAGGAGCCACAGTTAGCCATCTGCACAAAAGAGTATTTCTTTGTAAATTTGCTAATAACCAGACACATTATAAAACAGGGGCATTAGACTCATTGTCTAATCTTTTTGTCTCAAGCATTATAAGTGTTACTAACATGACCACAGTTTACAAGTCAGATCTCTGGTGTACCAAGTGCTGTGTCTATCAGTTATTTGAATAATATAAATTATTTAATGAAGAGCCAGTGTTGCACAGGTTACAGTAAGACAGTAGGCACAGAAGACAAATAGCTGAGGTTCATACTGTATCTCCCCATCACTTCCCAGCTGTGTGAACTGGGCCGAAGTTCCTAACATCTCTGTCTCAGTTAGCTGTCTTATAAAACAGACCATAGAAATGCTTGCACAATAGAATGTTATGTGCTTAAGTCAGGTGATGACATTTGCCTGCTTAGAAAATATAGCAAGTGTTCAGTGAAGATATCCTTTGGCTTTCTAAGATGTCATTAAGTTAGCATGCATTATGAGGTGTCATGTGATTTACTCATCATAATTAATACAAAAAAATCTTCCTTTAGATGAGTAGCTAGGGCTCACACCAATTTCGTCACTAGAAAATGAGTGAAGTTCTCAGGTGAAATCCAAGTTCTGTTTTTTTGTGACCTTAAAGTCTCCTTATGCGAAGATACAAAGTTTGTAGGTGATATGCTTGTATAATTCTGCACATGGATGCGAAGTCTGTGATTGGGAGGATGGTAATTGGAAGTCTGGTCTTTAGTGTTTTCATAGTGAAGCAGAGAAAGCAAAGAAATGGTACTTCTAGAGTTTTAAACTTGATGAATTTTGGAAACAGGACACTTGGTTTTTGAAAACAGTGGTGTTGGACTGTTGAACTTGTTCTCCCAGGTGGTTTTCATGTGGACATCTCTCGTAGGATGACATGAAGGTCAACCTTGTTTACATTGTTCTCCATGGAGCATACACTTATGCTTAAGGAAAAGATCCTTCTCTCTTGCACCATGAAGAGTCATGTGACTTAGCTTGGATTAGCTTCCATAGCTATGGTAGTCTTACTTTAAATCTTATTTTCTCGGGATCCATTGATAGCAGTGACTTAGGCATATAGGAGTTATTCTGGTGAATGTCAGGTGAAAACACACCTTTGTAACCATTCCCACAGAGTCAGAGGAGTTCAGTGACCACAGTTGGCTAAGCACTTGGAGCTCTGTCTATCTACTTGGTAGGATTGCTATTAGTACATAGATATAAATTTCTATGGAGTTTGTGGGAACTATAAAGGCAGTGTATCCTTTTATAGTTTTCTCCAAGAGATGAGTTGGTATCATAGATGTTCTTAAAATCCCACCAAAGGATAATGTTTTGGCCTTGGTGCCAGCGACATCCAGTTAGAGTCTTGGTACACAGCAACCTGAGTGTGATTGTGTATTGTTGACCCAGAATGTTCAGGGTGAGATGAAAACTGAGCTTCTAACAGATAAAGCAATAGCAATATGGTAGAGCTTTTGAGCAATGATGCCACACTGTGGATGTAAATACCTCTCGGGAGTGAGGATGGATGTTCCCTGTCAGCAAGGCAGAAGTTCCAACAACATCAGGATACTCCATGACACATTTATGCTACATATTATAATAATAGGATGGCATTCTTATTATCTGAGAACCCTACTGTCATCTTTACTTCATGATTCTTCTACAATTCTGCAAATTCTACAATTATTGTCAGTGCCTATGTAGCTTGTCCTCATGATTATTTGGACTGGTTTACCTGGCTACTTGCATTCATTTGTTATTTTCAGAATACATTTCATATTTCACAGAGTGAAGGTAGGATTCTCTGCTACATTTATTTTATATGCCTTCACACAACAAGCAGGATTTTAATAAATGACTAATGAATAATTAAACAAATAGGTTATACCATTTTGGTTAAGGCAGTGTTACTGAGTAGCAAGACCTCTATTCAGAATTATGCTAAAATGTGCTTCACCATCCTCTCCCTGGTAACTCCCAGGCACAGAATTTAATGAGAATTCTTTTCTTGCCCTAGTAGTAACTTATTTTGCATAAGATCCTAATTAACCAATATTAGGTGGTTTAGGCCTTTGGGGGGGTACTGGGATTATTAATTTTCCCCTATTTTATGTTCATACTTTCCTTATTCATAGTTTCTTCACTGTCTCAGAAATTGATGCTGTCAAGTTTCTAGTCACTGTTATCTTAAAACTATGAGAATTTTGTATTCTAGTAGAAGCTAAAAACTAAAATTAAAAAATAATCTTTGAAGTTTCCTCTTTGTAATATGTAAAATCATGTATACATTATGTCATCACTTGTTTTAAGATAAGTACATAATTAAACCCTTGTGTGTATCTCAGAGGCAAAGCTACTTTGCCATTAATTCACACAATTATATTGTTGATAAAAATGAGAAAATAATAAGTATTTGACAGCAAACATTTTCCTTAAGGTATTTTCTGAAGAAAATGGTTTCATTATGTGAAGCATTTTCAAAAAATAAGGAAAAGCATATGCTGCATTTCCCTTACTCTTTCTCTCTATATATCCCCCCTGTGTCTATCTACCTTCCTTTCTCTCTCTCTCTCTCTCTCTCTCTCTCTCTCTCTCTCTCTCTCTNTGTGTGTGCATGTACATGTACTTGGCACTTGTGTATGCAAGTGAGCATGAAGAAACCAGAATGCCTATAATTTTTTAATTTTATTTCTTTGAAGCTTGATCTCACACTGCACCTGAATCTAGGTCAGTAGCCCCCAACAACCCCTGTGATCCTCCTGTCTCTGCTTCCCATATCTCTGAGATAACAGGCTCACAAGACATGCATGTCTTTTTACATGCATGTCGTGGAATTCTTTAGTCAGGCCATCATGTTTATGAAACAAATGCTTTTATTGGTTGAGTCATCTCAACCCAAACCTACATTTTATTTTATTTTAATTTTTAAAAACAAATTTTAAGTTATGTATATGTGTGTGTATGTGTGTGTGCACATGGTCTCTCTCTCTGTGGGGGTGTACATGATATCTGCACAATTTTAGGGAGCAGGGATATTGAATCCTTTTGGAACTAGAGTTATAGAGGTTACAAACCACCCAGCATGAGTTTTGGGAACTTAACGCAGGTCTTCTGAAGGAGCAACAGGTGCTCTTAACTATTAAACAATCTCTCCAGCCCCTGCATTTTATTAAAGACATTATGAGACCCCATATGAATCAGCTTTGCCAATTTAAACACTGGGGTTGATCTGTCCTTCTGTAATTCTAACGGTGTATCTTTCCTATAAAACGTTGCTTGGGTGTTACATTGCTGTCGGCCGTTTGGGTGTCTATCTCGATTATTAGTTTATTGATTTCATAACTATTGTTAACATCACATGTTCTGTGTAGTCTTACTCTAAACATGTTGGAAGATGCAATTATTTTCATGAAAATAGTTATATATTTCTCATGTTCTTTATGGTTTATTACTTTACATTAAGCTGTGAGTAAATAATTCAGAATAACATGTAGCTTTATAGAACAATTAGCAATAGGAGAGAAAATTTAAGTCAATACTAGATTGTGTTGTCAGTATATATTTTGACTTAGATTTCATAATACCATTAATATAACTTTACATTACTTAAATATTATTATACAGCTTTTAAATACATCAAGTTTTATTAATAACACATTTTGAGGCAACTAGGTTTCTAATAGTCCTATGAGTATAAATAAAAGAATTAGAAATCTTTATAATTTTCAATTTGGTCTTTAAAGTTCCTGCTACATATTAGGAATTAGGTTTAAAAAATAAAGCGCTTTTCTTCTCTTCCAGTATTCCAGAATAAAAAATTTAAAGGATGAAAATTGATTCAGATGGTAGCCAAAGTGTACACTTTAGATTGCTTGAGAACTGGAAAGATATGGCAAAAGGATTTTGAAAGGGGTTTTGTACGTCGTGGCTATTGTTTTTATTCTCTGATTACTACCTGGAGACTTGTGAATACTTACTACAAAGATATTTGTACTTACTACACTGTAGAAGGACACTGTTCTTTCATTTCCTGGCTGTTCAGACCTGAATAATCACACAGAAACTGTATTAATTACAATAGTGTTTGGCCAGTAGCTCAGACACATTTCTAGCTAGCTTGAATTAACCAATTTCTATTAATCTGTATATCACCACAAGACTGTGACTTACAGGATAAGGTTCTGGCTGGTGTCTCTCCTTCAGCAGCTACATGTTGGTGTCTCTTTGACTTTGCCTACTCTTTATCTCTGTTCTGATTTGCCACTTGTATTTACTCTGCTAAGCCATTTTCTAAAACAGCTTCTTTATTAACCAGTGGTAATAAATCATATTTATAGCATACAGAAGGTGATCCCACATCACTACACAAAAAAATAAATCACTAAAAATAAGACCAAAATCTATCTTTAGTGACTTCTTAAGAATTGAAAAATTTTAAACATCAGGAAACATGGTTGTAGTGACTCATCTTGTGCATGACAAGATAAGAAGGTAAAATTGGAATGAGTGGTTACTTGAAATGGTTTACTCGTTAGTTTGTGAGTCATTCATAATGAGAATTCCCTATACAGTGCTTTCCATGCTTCTGACATCTCAAAGTGAAGTGATGTGGGGAGAACTTATTAGATTTACAGACAACATTGCAAATGAGAGCTGTTTGAGCACTTTTATGTTACCTAAATCAATAATGACTTTATCTATTTACTTTCTGCACCAGTGTTGACTAGATAAGAAAATACAGCAAAATAAAAGGTAAAATGGGCTTCGGGACATTAAGATTCACTTCTTTATTTAGATTTCTCATAGATACAACCATGTTCTTTAGATCACACACATTTCATACTTAAGTATCTGAGTTCGGGTGTCCCTAGTAACAGTTGGACTAGGTAATTCTAAAATCTTCCTATTTTATTATGGCAGTATTACACCCCCATGTTCATTTTGTTTTCCAGCTAATTATAGGCTGAGGGGTTGGAATGAAGACTCCAGAGGCCAGCATACTGTACAGTACCTTGGAAGTTAAGAATGAGAGCACTTCTGAGTAGGCACTTTTGTTGTCCTCACAGTTGAGATGGTGAATAGAGTACAATTCCCAAATGTTCTTCTAGAGTATATGTTCAAAGTCTCTATGCTGTGGCGGGTAATTGATGCTTGTTTTTAGTTGGGTGGTCATCTGGGCCCATTAACCACAGCATCTTATTGTTATCTCTACCTAGTAAAATCTTATGGTAGTCAAATTTCAGGTTTCACTTGTTGGTCTCTTTTAGAGCAAGAACCTTATTAGAATTAGGAGGAGGTGACATTCTTTCAAACTTCCTTTTTCTTAATACACCTTTACTTTAATCAAAATATAATTTCATCATTTCCTTCCTTCTGTTTCTTCCTTCCAACCTCTCCCATGCCCTTTTTACTCTATTTCAAATTACTGGCCTATTTTCTTTGACTTATTATTATTATCAATTATTGTGATCACTAAGGCCAAATTGGATGGTAGAAGAGAGACATAGACCTCGTCTTTTTAGTGGAAGATTTAAAGTCTGTGGACATGTTTTAAATACTCCACACTATAAAGGGTCAGAACAACCTCTCTAATCTAATCAAAACAACTCATATTTTGGCATAAGTATAATTTTTTTAAGGATCAGGGATATAGGTGGACTTTTCTGTCCCAACTGCCTTCTTCCAAATTATCAACGTGGAGATTCAATATTAATTATAAATGCTTTACCAGTAGCTCAGGCTTGTTGCTAACTAACTCTTAACATTATAATTAACCTATATTTCTTAATTATGCTTTGCCACATGGATCATGGCCTGTTATCTCATTTTCTACACATCCTGCCTCCTCTACATCTGGTGTGGGAGATCCTTTTGTCTATGTGTTGCTTTTATTGGTTAATGAATAAAGAAACTAGCTTGGCCTGATAGGGTAGAACAGAGCTAGGTAGGGAAAACTAAACAAATGCTGGGAGAAAGGAGACGAAGTCAGAAAGAAGTCATGTAGCCCCCCTGGAGCCTGATGGAACTTTTCCTGGTAATCCACAGCCATGTGGTGATACACAGATTAATAGAAATGGGTTCAATTAAGATGTAAGAGTTAGCCAATAAGAAGCTAAAGCTAATGAGCCAAACAGTGCTTTAATTAATATAGTTTTGTGTGATTATTCTGGGGCTAAGTAAGTGGCCAGGATCTAACTTGCAATCTCCTTACTACAAATTGGCATGCCAACATGGAGGACTAAATCCATGTAAAAGCTGAGAGATCTTGAAAAGGAACTCTAGACACTAAAAAACAGTTTAGCTGAATTTTCTTCTTTTCCAGATGGGTTTTGCTTGCTGGTAGCATGCATAGCTCCTTTAAGAGGGGTTTTACTGATTCAGCCAGTAAATGCTGGCTTTCTGGGCTGTGCTGACAGCACAACCTCTGGTTCTTTCAGGAGACTGAGCATTTAAATGGGGTTTGTGTGCAACATGCTATGGCTTGTTTGGTGGTAACATGGAATGGCTGTGTGCCTAGAGATGTGTATTGTGTATGGCTCTCAGAGGTGGCAAGCTGCTCTGACATGCTGGGCTAGTCAGGGCAAGCAGGTAGTGTCATATTTCCCCTAGCAATGGCACAGCTTAAGTTTTTAAGAAGCACTTAGCATTTTAGGAAGCACTCTTGGAATGTTAAGAATTACAGATACACAATAGGACAGACTCAGACATAAAAAACCTCTAAATGAGTCACAGTGTTGGATAAATGTACATAGGCTTGGGAGAGAGAAGAAAAAAAATATAGTTATAAAAAGAAGTAAATGGTTTTAAAAAGGGTAAAGTCTTTAAAGAGACACAGTATAGACAGATATAGATTAAAAGGAGTAAAGAAAAATAAGGCACATAATGATAGAAAATTCAGAGAGAATCTGTATTCTGTATATTATTGTGTTTTCTTTGAATTTTTTCACTGTGAAAGAGCTAAGTACAGAGAGATATTTCATTGTATGGGCTGCTAAACTAAACCAGAATATAGGTTCTAAAGGTATCATGACTTCCAAATTTGGGTCTAAGGATATGATGCTTTGTA